>JAOSBO010000003.1:23590662-23608316 GCA_027563915.1 Erythroxylum rotundifolium
AGACAATTAATCTATTAAAATATTCGATTGAATTAAATTTATTTTTATTTCATCATATAAAATTTTCATAGTAGTAAGAAGTTAAGGGCAAAGAAGAGAAATCAACAAGGAAAGGAAAGTAGGCATGCCACCATTACAGAGAGTCAAGAACCAAACAGCTTTTGTAGGGGAAGGTTTAGAAAGTTTGTGGCCCAAAAATAGTAAGGATAAGCTTAAACCCAAAAAAAAAAAAAAAAAGATACCCTCAAACAAGGTAGCAACAAGGAGAGAAAATAGAGCAAGAATGTATGGCAACGATAGAGAAGAGTATTCAACGGGTGGAATAGTAGAGTAAATGAGTGCTGAGAGGGGAGAAAAGAAGAGTGGAAGGAGTGAGGAATGTAAGAAGTATCACATAGGAGCTAGAGAATGTAGAATGAGGGAGGTGGTTAAAAATAGTCACAACTCAAAGGCGATGTATCCTTACGAAAAGTAGTATGGGCCTGACCCGAGTAAAAATACCAATATAATTAAGTGAATTATCCGATACTAACAGAGTGTTTGGAAAAGTGTGAAATGAATTCAATTCAGATATTTGGAAACACAAAAAATGAATGAGTTCAATTTATGCATATAATTGAAACTCGTCTTCTTTATAAATTGAATTCAGTTCTCCAAGCATAAGAATTTAATTATATTGAAACTTGAGGAAGACAAGTTTAAATAAACAATTGTTGTTTGATGTGAGTTTATAACCAGACATTCGTCAAAGTTTATTTATCTATTGTGGGTTTTTATTGAGTCTAATTCTTTGCCTTGTATTTCTTATCAAGAATTACTTTATATCATTCAAAGATAACGTTTTACTCTTTTGATATTTCATTCTTCGGACTACTTTACTTTTCACTCTCTTGTGCTTCACTTAATTAGATTCCAAAAACTATTAATTAAAATATTATTAATAATTAATTAACTATAATATAATTAATTAAAATGAAATTAATGTTTATTTCTTAATTTTTTAACAACCAACCACTATTAATAGTAATAATAATCATTCCTTTATTTTAACCAACCACTATAATTATAATTATAACATTCATTCTCATTTCTCACTATATTAATTCTCATCTCAAACAGTGTAATTGAATTTATTTCTAATATTACTGAATTTATTCCAAACAGTGCAAATTGAATTCAATTTAACCCCATTAATATAATTGAATCTAACTCATTAATAAATTCAATTCAAAAATTTCCCAGTAACCTTTTAACTCCAGTACTACAAATATTGATCCAATTTTTTGTACACCGGTACAATGATTCCATCGTCCTCGCGGGAGTAGTAAGGCTAATCCAGAAAGACCCGTCATTAACTTGATCACTAGAATTACGTGGGCAACGTATCCCCTGCCTTGTAAAACAAAGGAAAAAACACAGAGCTGCATATACACGCAGCATAACAAAATTGCTCATGCTTATACATCTGTTTACTGTTTTCACAGCTCATTACACGTCGCATCCGCGTCCTAGTTTTTGTGTATATTTTCCTAATGCTCAAATGCAAACACAATCCCAGATTTTGATGCCTTAAGGCGCAGCCGTAATTAACGATCTGGACACTGCCTATGGTGAGATTTGATGAAATAAAAATGTGGGTGAAAATGTGAACCACTTGTACCTAAACAGAAAGACTCTATAAAGCTTCACAATTTGTAACTTACAATTTGAGTGCACAGAAGCAATTCATGAATTTGCAGTTGCAGCTATGATCATGTCTCATCAACAGTGCTGTCGGACTCTTGTCTAGCAGAAATCACCCGGTCCAGGGTTTGGTCTGGAACTGTTATTCCGGTAGTCTCTAGGTCTGCCACTATTGCAATTGCAGCGTCTAATTCCCCAAGGTCGAGACACAAAGATATTACTTCATCATACAGAGGACTGCAGTAAAAGACACTGATTAGTTTACATAAGAGAATACTTCGAAACAGCACTAGTTTATAGCAAACTCAAGTTCCAGTTTACAACAAGCTTCTACAATTACAATATTAGGTGGGAGCTCACTCGACGGCCTTTTTTATTTTAGCATATAAGCTACAGAACCTTACCTCCCATATTTATAGCCAAGGCTATGTGTGATCTGCAATATCTTCAAAAAGGTTGAAGGCATAGGGGCCCTTATAGCAGCACGCAGTATCATGGCGCAATCACCGATTGTAGGTGTTCCCCCCAAATCTATGACCTGAAACACAATTTAGAGTATCCTTGAGCCTGTATGTGACAACAGAAACCATAACCGCAACATACAATATTATTCACCACGTGTGAAAGGTCCATACCAACAACATTTTAGTACACAACGGGAAAGCATTATCGAGTTCACAAGCCTGAAAACAAACAAGAAAGGTATAGCAACTTGCCTTCAGCAACACTTTAATTGCCAAATCAACTTCCCATTCTTGTGACCATCTCTGCGGACGCCTGTTCTTTAGTTCTTTTTCCCATGTCCAGCCCCAAACATCAGCTATCGTATACATATCATCTACATCAAAAACTTTCCTTTCTCTCAGCTCCTTAAATGCCTCAATTAAATCTTCAGGAAACCAGTCATCGTCGTCATCATCCTAAATATCCATACACATAACGTCGATGTCATTGTTATCGCCATTAAGTGAACCAGATTGCCCAATAATTATTTGTTTAAAGGTGTACCTAAACCAAGCATTGTATGTGGCATTCACAAAAGTTTCTTGTTAAGAAAAACATTAGTAGGATATAAAATGCTTTAGACTTCTATTGATAAGAAAGTACAGAATATGAGGATTTAACATAACAAGGTAAGATGACTCAGAACTAGGAATCAATTGACGAAAATGATATGAGATAAATTCCCATACCTCCACTGATACTCGGGCAGCTCTCCTTCTTGATCTTTTGGATCTCCTAGCTGTTTGATCAGAATCTTTCAACAATTGAACTCCAATCATTTGAAGAGGTTTCTTAGCCTCCACTTCTTTGGCCTTAACTACTTCTCGATCTGCGCTCTCAGTTGGTTCTGGTTCCACTTCTTCCTCTTCATCAGCTTCCTCATCTTCAACCTCTTTCCCAGTATCATCTTCATCATCAACGTCATCCGCCACATCCACAACTTCTAATTTACCTGCATCCAAGGGCTTGGCACGGTCACCATTCAAGCCCTCCCCAAGAAAGCGGCGCTTCCAAAACTCTGTATTTCCTTCTTGCAACTTTATCCTTGAAATTAGTTCGTCCAATTCTTCATCGACCTACGAAACAGACAGCATGCAGTTTGGGACATCATAAAGTGAATCAGTACAAGAACTCCAGGTACAAATATTTCAGAACATAAATATGTCTTGCTGTTCATGTAAGGGTGTACATGCGCATGCTCACACGCATGTGGACGCGTATTTGAAAGAGAAATAATTATCTAAAGTAAAAGGAAAGCGAGAGTGAGAGAGAGATAGAGAGACCTCTTCTTCCTCCTCCTCCACAGGAGGAACCCATAGGGGTCGACCACGAGAACGGTTGATTCTCCTAGCTTTCTGTACACGTTGGTAAAGAATATTTCTAGTTCCATCAGTAGGTAAATCTTGAGCTTCCAGTTCTTCCCTCAGTTCAGAGACTGTCATTTTACTAGCTGCCTTAGGTTTTAGAACATTCTGATCAGGACCCTTGATAATTTTTTTCAATCTTTCCTCTACACTAAGATAATCAGACTCAGACACATCTCCCAAAACCGAAATGCCTTCATTCTGTAAGACCCTCAGAACTTTTCGATGATATTTCTTCCATTCTTCGAGACATCTTTGCTTGAAAGAGGTCTCTATGGGATTCGAGTATATGAATCCAGCTGCATCAGGATCTAAAGGGGTTTTTCCCCTTCGAGGTACCCACCGCTTGCGCTCACCAGTAAGCCCACCCTCTGCAACGTACCTGATTTATGCTACGGAGATAGATTGCTGAGATAAAATTTAAAATTCTGCAGTGCAGAATTTTCTAACAAATTATCAGAAAGATAAGAGCTTTAAACTTTTATAATGTGCTGAAAACAAGAAGCAAATTTTCAAGACTTGCAGTGCCAGATCTTGTTCAAAGTATGCTACTGTCAAATAGTAAAGAAATTAATAACGAAAATAAAGCAACTGTTTTTTATAAATCAATACCAAGGCATACCTAGCAATGTAATCAATTTCATATCCAAGTTCAGCCTCCTCCTGTAAAGGTTCAATCCATGAGCTAACTAATGTTCGATACTTTCTGCTCAATATCATCGCTCGAGGTGGAATTCGTTGGCCATCTTTAGCCATAGCTTCTAAAGCATCTAGCAGCTCAACAATCCTTCCTGATTTAAGCATAATTTGCAGCTCGTAATCATTGTCTTATAGAGGAGAAATCAAAATATCAGCAACAAACTAACAGTAAAATTCATAATGTGTTGTGAGAATGAACAGAAGCCTTCCACAATGATTATTGGGAGGGACAAGAAATGGAAGTGAAGATAGTAGATGGAAACACTTATAAAACTAGCTGAAGTTTAAGTAACAAGTGCACCCAGAATTCTGGAGTCAATAAATGAAAAGAACTTTTAAATGATCTTCCAGTAAAAGTCCATAGCAAAACTTGGAATTAACAAAAGCAAATGCCTCTTAATATCCATTTGCTTTAGCTGGAAACTCAGGAGTTCAGAAGAACCTTTTGATAGAAATTTAATATAACACCGGGAAACTTGTCTTCAATATGCATAACCAATGAGTGGAAATAAACAGAGCATAAGCATATCCTCAAAGAAACAGGATAACAGCACATTTGTAATGCAGATATTCATCGAAAACAAATAAACACAAAAAGCAAACATGTAGGGATTCAGGAACTAGATATCAGACCAGCAAACCAAATTTTCTTCTTTGTTTGTAACATAAAGTGGCAAATTAACATAGATATCTCTATTATAAGCTACTTGAATAATTTCATACACGTTGCATTTATAAACTGAAAGGAAAATCGTTAAATCTTAACGTAGTTGTGCAAGCTGTTCTCTTTGGTAGGACACATTTCAAATAAGGGCATACTTAAGTACGAAATCAGATTGAACAGAAAACAAATAAAGAATTAGAGGTGAAAAAACATAACAAATAAGATTAAAGAAGACAAGCAGAAGATCGTTAGACTTCCATCCACAACAATTTGATGCCTTTCAACCTTTACGTAGATTAGTAGTTCATTGCATAAGACGACACTACTACACCATCTTAAGATGAATCAAAGTACGCGCTACACTTATATTCGAACATATACATACATTCATACCTTCTCTACATAAAGCCCGTAGATATAAGGAAAGCGGATCACCATAGTTCCCTTCACAATGTAAAAGTTTAGTTCCCCCATCAAAGTTCTTAAGTGCACGGAAATGCCTTATAGCTTCATTTATCACACGGTACTTAGTAAAGCATTCCACCAACAGCCTGAACAACCACAAAATATGTTATGTAACACAACCAAGAAGAAAAGAAAGGTGTAATATTATGAAAATACTACCTAAATTCATAGTTGTGTCAAACATAGTGATAGACCTCTAATGAGTAAGGTCTACACTCGTAAGCATAAGAAGGGAAACAGGGGATTCAATATAGCTGATACAGATAATATGGGGCTGTTAGCAGAGGGGACACTTGGCAGGAGTTAGTTGGTCAGCTAAAAGGAGAAACGGTTAGAAAGCATTTAGGGAAAGTTTTGCATGGGTAGGGGGAAAATGATGTCATAACTTGTGGGGCAGCCTAGCTGCATGGGGAGAGAATTGGCCTCTCGAATAGCCAAATACTTGGTTTTACTGTGAGTCGTATGTTTGCTATTTTCTCTATTAGTTGTTGATGAAACAGTGTTATAATTGTTGTAAGGGAAATTTACAGCTCAAGGAGCAGTTGATTGAATTCATATTTCTTCTTAAAAACTAGATTGGTTGTGGTTGCCGAGTGCTAAACAGGGTTCCTATTACATAGTGAGTTTCAAGACTATTTCAGATCAAAGAATTCAAAAAGCTGAAAGAAAGAATTGAACTTCAAAAGGTAAATTGTGTCAACTATTCAATCTCTTATATTTCTAAAGATTTTCAAATCAATCTTCACCTTTAGTAGGTTGTAAATTAGGGAACATTGAAACACGACATAGTTTAGGCCTAACTTTTTCCTCTCAGTTTATATATTTCCTTTGAGACAAGAAAATGTTTTTCTTTTAGGCATAATTTTTTCTTCTCAGTTTATATATTTCCTTTGAGACAAGAAAATTTTTTTCTTACTTATTGTCACCTCTGCTCCCAAAAGATACTTTAAAACATCTAAATCTTTTGTGTGAAACTGACTGTGAAGACAGGACTTCAAAGATGAAATGCCCATAATATCACTTCTATTAATGACAGTATCATCCACATCACAACAAATAAAATTGATACCAGATGCTGAATGTTTATAGAAAATCAAGTGGTGAATATACTCGTATTCATGCCAAAATTTCCACTGGCTGACTAAACTTTTTAAACCAAGTACGGGGAGTACGTTTTAGATCATACAAGGACTTTCAAAGATGACAAACTTTCCCATACCCCCACCGACCAACAAACTCAAATGGTACACTTCCTCCTGAAGATCACCATGTACGAAGGCATTTTTGATGTCTAACTGATGTACAAGTTAATCATGAGTAGCTGTCATAGAAATAAATAAATGAATAGAGGTCAATTTTGCAAAAAAAGAGAGAGTATCAAAATAATTCACACCATAAGTTTGAGCATAGCCTTTTGAAACAAGTCATGTTTTAAGTCAAGCATGGATAAATCAGGGTTGATTTGACTACAAACAATTTTTTGGGGGACTGAAAGAATCAAGTGAGGCAACAAAAGAACAAGAAGACAAAGACAAATGATCATAAGAAGCAAAATAATTAATAGGATAAGTAAACTAGTTTAACTTTACAAAGAACAACTGAGAGATCAGGGTCATCAAATATTGGATCAGATATCAAATAAGGGACAGGTACCAGACTTGTATCAAGAAGATCAATCATCTATAATAGACCGTGTGAATAGGCAGTTGTGGTCACATATGAGTATCATGTGTAGGGTAACGTTAGTGGTCTGATATAAGATCTTATAAACTAACAAATCATCATCCTCCTTGTCAGAAATAGAAATATGAAAGAAAGGAATTTGCTCCAAAAACGTAAAATCAGCTGACAAAAAACATTGTTAAGATTAGGATAGTAGCACTGATAGCCCTTATATGGACAAGAGTAGCCCAGGAGAATATATTTTAAAGATTTGGGATCTATTTTAGTGACTTGAGCATGCACATCACGAATAAAATGAGTAACACCAAATATTTATGGCCTAATAATGAACAACGAGTAGAAAAAAGAATATTATAAGTAATCTCACCATGAAGAACAAGCGAAAGTATGCGGTTGATCAAAAAAGGTGCAGAGACTGCATCAACCCAAACAAAAGTGTTTGAGAACATGGACTTGGAATAAGAGTGCTCTGTTGATTTTGAGATGTAAATTTTTTCTTTCAGCTACACAGTGTTGAAATGATTTGTCAACACGTGAAGATTGATGAAGAATCGCATTCTGGATCATAGAGATTTGGAATGAAGACCACCCTTCTAGAAGAATGCTATTGTAGAATCCCTTTCTTTTGCAAGCCCAAGCATCTTTTCCATAACCCGATCCTAAGATGCAAAAGTGGCGTAAAAAATTGCAAGAAAGTTCAATTCTTTTGTAATCCTTTTAATGGATAAGAGATTGGTAGACAATTTGGGAACATGTACCACAATTTTCAGAAGAAGGTTAGTAACTAAAGGAATTGTTCCTTGACCTATAATAGTAGTAAAGAAGCCAAGTGGGCTCAAGATAGAGGACAAGGAAGTAATGGACTAGGATTATCAGTGCTAGAACCAATAATAAAGAAAGTAGATCTATCAACTAAAGTAATATAAGAGGCAGATGAGTGTCTCTGGAATTTAGAGAAAGATTAGAATTACCTATCATGTGAGGAGTCAATAACCTATCGCGAGGAAGAGGAAAGACACTTGTTAGCAATAGCAATGATAAGGTGAAATAAACTTTTTAATACTTCTTGATGCTGAGTGAATTTAGCAAATTCATCTGCAAAAACCATAATTGTCTTCTTAGTGGAGGAGCTAGGGGTAGTAGTAGCTACAATATGCAAAATGAGATTTATGAGTTTTATTTTGTAACTTCCGACACATGCATCTGCTATGAACCAACTCATGACAGTATTGACAAATAATTCATGCACCCTAATTCTTATTACCCCAATTGTATGTTTCTAATCTATTATTATTCATATAAGATGACTTTGTAGTGCCAAATTCATTATTTCGACTAACAAAAGCACCAAGAATCTAGAGTATTGGGAGCAATAAATAGATTGACATCTATCTGAAGTATACGAGTAAAGACCTTACGCAAGTAGGAAATTTCAGCTCTTGAAAGAATTTGAGACTTAGCAATCTCAAACTAATGGTTAAGATCGTCGAAAAAGATCATTACTACCATTTACTCCCACTGAGCTTGCTGAACTTTGGCATAAGGACTAAAAGATAGCAAGAAATTAAATTCTTCATAGGTCTGTTTGAAATTCATAAATATGCTTGAAGAGACTGATCTTATTGTTCAACATGATAAAACCTTACACACTTCGAAAATATAGGAAATATTTCCTTTTTCATAATACAAAAATTCTAAGAATTTCATCAAGTTCTTTGACGTACAATCGTTAATCAAATTGGCATTCTTGTTGTTAATAAAATTCTAATTTGTAAGAATAATTGAGCATCATCTTGCAGATATTCCTTGCGATTATGGTTTGATGGTGGATCATCAGTGAGGTGATCTTTAGAAATGCTCCGTAGTTAAATTCAAATTGTCTTACACCAATCCATATAATTGATGAGGCTAGTCAACTTATATTAGGTGATTTTACATATCACATAAATGACATCAGTCACAACCAAATTTTTTTGTTCATCAATCATATAGATACAAGGTGTGCCTGTGAAGGTGTACCTATCAAGGCGTTGAGGAAAGTAGACAAACAGGAGTAACGGGAGAGGCAATGTCGAAGAAGTTGATTGTAGGCGTAGCTCTGTGGCACACACAATCACATGCCAACAAGTGGGTAAGGAGATAGAATCTTCAAGCGACGCATAAGGTTTTACACACAGGGCTTTCGATAATTAGTCTTCAAGAAGAGGCTGGTTGGGTGCCGACGCTCCTAGTTGTGTCAACGAGGAGAGTGAATGGTCATTTGGAACAGATGATTCCAAATGACCCAAAAAATTTCAAACTTACACTCACTAGACAAAACTAAAGCAGAAGAAGAAAAAGTAGACCCCGCCTCTACCGGAGGGTGAAATGGAAATTAAAAAGAATCAAATAGCCAAGATTGGCTCTAATACAATGTAAACTATAGAGCGAAATATTTTTGTATTCATAGGAGTATCGCTACAAATATATACTAGCTAATCAACAATTAGTTGGGTAACAAGATCTTCATAATCAAGCCTTAAGATATTCTAACAATTACACAATCTTTACAATATGTAATAACCTTCATGCAATTCAAGTCATCACAAATACACAGTAGCAACATAGTTAAAAAAATTGTAATGCTTAAGCACAAAGTTTTCCTTTCCTACCCTACGAAGTAATACACTTGAAAGAACTCAAGAAGAGATCAAATGTCATTTATCCAACTTTCAAGTATTTCAAACACATAATGCACATCATAAGATGCCAACAATGAGACAATAATTATTGCGTATTTAACGTTAATATATAACCCAATCTCTAAGGCCTAACAATAACTTAAGATTTTGAATTGAACGATTTTTCCCACAACATATATCTTAGCAAAAATGTCAATACATCAAATGAACAATTTTCCTTGATTGAGAAATTGTCTTATAATAGGACATTAAATGCACCAAATAATCAACTGATAAGTTTAGCATAAATCTTAACAAACGTCATAAATAAAATTTGTTTTGGATTTTCTACTATGTTCAAGGAATTCCAACTTACGCATAAGTTCTAATATCTGGCTGCAATCGTTTGTGATCCTCAACCATCATCCCAAGCAACTCAGCAACATCTTGCACCCTACATTTCATGTCAACATCACAAGATTATGAATCTAAATAAATCCCAATAGAGACTACAGAAAAGTTAAAATTAACCAATCCTCCAAACAACAGTCTCTTCAACAAATGTTAGGATAAGCTAAACTATAAAGCCAAGAAGAAAAAACAAGTGAACAAGAATCTAAAGCATTGAATTTGATTAATAGCTCAATAGGAATTATACCTCAAGATGAAAATGCAAGTCAATATCAAGAATAAAACTCAAAGAAAATAAATGAAATTGGCTTACAGAACATGGAATGCCATCATTGTTCATAAGATGACAGAATAATATAGGTATAGACATGGCCATTTACAGATGCATGAGTAAATCTACCTGTCGTAAGATTCAGCTCTTGTATAAGCTTGGATGACCCAGTTGTATGTCTCGGTATTGGGTTTCATATAGTCTGTCAAGCAAAAACAGTTCTCAAAATCAAAGAAACTTCCAAACAATGAATACAACAAAAAGTGGTTCAGATTCAACGATCATAAAACCACTGCAACAAATTACTGAACGTGTAATTGATAAGCAGTAAGTAGCTCATAATGTTTGGCTGAGTCAGACGCTGTTACAGCAACCTATTAGACTTTTAGACCACTGTTTCACAGAACAGGATGATGAACTTCTCATAAATTAGCATAATGATTAAGTAACCACCATAAAAGGATTTCAGGAAAATATTAAGTACAAGCAAACAACTAATTGATGAGGCTCATGTCATTCCCCATGGCATTGCCAAACTTCATTATGTTTGGGCCTGCCGTCTTTTAGATCATATGACTCATTTTTAGAATAGATACTACAATAGGTTCAACATCCACAAGGCAAGCCTCAACTGTAGATCTACTTAGGCTGCTTCATAGAAGCTATCCCAATTCCACAAAAGAAATAGCTCCTTCAAATAAGCTATGCAATGAGCTAAAAAGGAATAACCTAATCCCACAAAGAACGAGAGTTTATGAGTGTTGAACCTTCTCCTCCATATTCCATGTTCTCAAATGTAGCAAAAGCTATTTCAGGTATTCCGCAAGTAGCCTAAATAAAGAAATATAAAGTGAGATTGGTGTAGGAATCACAAGAGCAAAACTACGCAAATCTATCAAAGACTACAAACAATGCGGGCAAGATGCAGTACTCGTAATAGCATCTATATGCAGCAGTTGAAGTCACATGTTAGATTTTCATATAGGGATACAAACCAGCCATGAATTTGCAGGTTCAAGTAACAGCAAAGATGAGTTACAATGCCATGTAAAGAAGTTACATGGCTCACCTGCACACTAAGAAGACAGTTGAAATGAAAGGTTGTAGCCATACGGCCGGCTCCTTCCATTTCATAAGCAATTTCAAGTGCATTGGAATGATCTCCGACTTTGCAGTCCGCCTCAATTAAAAGATCATAAAGTTCGTCAGTAGCCCTCAGCCCGCCTTTAGCACCCTTCAAGAACACATTATTTGCATCCTCCAAGTAATTTTGCTTAACAAGCACCTCTGAGGCAAGTTGTACAACAATACACAGACTATATCAACCAATTTTTTATTATTTTTACCAATCAGAAATTTAGGAAAAAGTCCAGTTCATTGTTTTTTGGTTACCAACAAGGACAATCCAAGCTTGGCGGATATCGTAATTCAACTTCTCCATTGCAGCGAGAATCTCGAAACCTCTAATGGCATGGCCTTTGGATCCAAACAAGCGAATTAGCGCAATGAACGTCTCGTGGAGAGGCATAAGACCTGCACTCAACTCTCTTCTCAACGACTGCATCTGTATGCGCACATACAGCAATACATACATTGCTTTAAGAGCGTTGAACGTTTCTTAAAATGCTAAAACAAAATAGGTGGAGTCGTACCGCGCCTTCATGATCACTGGCGAGAGCGTGAGCAACCACAAGGCCGTGGAAGGAGCGAGGACCGGGGGTCAGTCCGGCGGCGATCATATCGTACATAACCTCGGACACACCTTCGGAATCTCGATTTCTGGCTCGCTCCATGAGTTCCTCCATGAAGCTGAAGCGGAGGCTTTTCTCAAGAGCGGAGATGGAGTCATCATCAGCCTTCTTCCGTTGAAAAAGCTGTTTTCTTCTTCTGGACTTCTTTTTTGTCGAAAGAATGGCGGCGCTGGCTACGGAGCTGCAGGAGGAGAAGGAAGAGGAGTAGGAAAAGTTTGGGTTGAGGAGCAGACGAGAACAGGAGGGAAAGAGTAAGGATACTTCCATTCTCGGATAAGAGAAGAGAAAGCCACCCGGTTATCGAGATTATTACTAATTGGATGCTCACGTGAGCTCACACGTGCCTATGCTTTTATTTGTTTTAGAAATTTCATCTAATTATTACGCATAAATGGTTTGTTCTAATGCCGGGAATACCATATCAAACTTAGTATTGGATAATTTTTAAATTTATAAAATAGTGCTTAAATTTTTTAAAAATTTGTAAAATAATTTATTATCATATTGTACAATTGTACTGTATACTTTATAAGTTTACATACCATGTCTCCAAAATCATAATAATAAATAATAATCACAATTAATGTAAAATAATAATAATTTTCAGATATTGCATATATAAATAATAACCATAATTAATATCGAAAAAGACAACTATCATCATACAAATATAAAATTTAAAACAAGATTAAATATTTAAAATACTACAATTTTAATTTTCATCATATAATAAATAATAATTACATCAAAACATCCAATAAAAAGAATAGTAAATATCCTTAACTCTCAAATTATTACAATTTACAACAAGAGTTCGTGATGATAAAAAACTAAGTAGAAGTCAAACTTCAAACAAAAACATTTACAATTATATTGCATATATAGAATTTAACATACATATCAAATATAAGTAAAAGTAAAAGAAGAAGAAAAACAAAAGTCTAGAATGAAATTCAATCGTTTACGGGAGGATATCTGTTATAACTACACTGACCTCAGTTATCATTTAGTACAAAATCTTCATCATTGAGAGAAGTTTCATCATCATCATCATTCAAATTCAATGGACCAAATGACATGTTATTACTTTCTTATCCAAAATTATCTTCCAAGTCATTCGTATTTATCAAATCCGATTCCTCAGAAACTCTACCTGCGAAAAGATCGATATTATCAATGAAAATTGAATTTGTTAAACTATTTGTGTTATTAAGACTCCTAGTAAGCATAAAATTTAATTATTAGAAAATTATAAAAAAATTACATCGAAATTAACAATGATAATAATATACCTTTCCCAAAGCTTTAAACTGTAATGAACAAAAATCAAGTCATTCAACCTCTTTTGTTTCAATCTATTTATTTTTTTAAAATGGATAAATTCAAATATACTTCAGTTTTGTTCAAAACTTGTTGCACTTAAACATTGCTTAAAATTCGAATTGCAAACATTTATAAATCTGGAATACTATTTCCAAATTGATCCCACTAAGAAACTATAAGTTATAAAATAACAAAAGTGGAGAAAGTTTTCCTCTTTTTCGAACAATAATCGACATCCTAAAATCTCCAAAAGACGTCTTATAAAGTTCCATTTATGAGTTCAAGAAATCTTGCATCATGTTCTGCCCAACAGCTGTTGTAATTGTTAACAAATTCTATTAACTTCAACATTCTTAGTAAAATCCAGTATGAAATAAACACTAGGATTCAAAAACGTCACAATTGGAAACAATAGAGAAGAAAGTTGTCTTTCTCATCTCTCATTGATAATTGCAGGATATGGTAAGTACAAAAAAGACCTGTGCTTCATATTGACCTTGATTACTTCGTTCACTCTCTCCATGACACAAAAAAAAACTCATCGTTAGCTTTTCTTCACTAACAGCCAAGCGAAGCACTCTCACTAAAGGCTCACAAACTCAAATAACAGATTGGTATTAAGACTGAAATTCTCTATCTTCTAGTATAATTCTAGAAACCTCCACTCTAGTATTAGACCTAGCATGCTAAGATGCAACTTACTTATCACTTGTAAACATTTGACTTAGCGCTTTCTTCATCATAACAAAATACTAAAGTGATAAGAAATTTGTTGCAAATCTTTTAATAGAAGGACGACACAAATTCCTGTCATTGGTAAATTCCTTTCTTATTAAATTCAATATTCATGCACGATTATATATGAACTTGGCCACCTTTTTAGCTTTCTGCATAGTCTCGTCAATAATAGAAAAATACTTAGGATCCTATATATTCTTCAGCATTAGGTCAATGAAATGTGCAACATAAGGAGTCCAAAAAAAGAATTGTACTTATTCTATAACCTTCTTCCTGTCGCTTTATAAGAGGAATCATTGTCAATAATAAACTGAACAATATTTTCTAACCCTACTTCATTCACAACTTCATCAAATATCTCAAACAAAGTCTCAATTTTCCTAATAAGGCCACGTGCATTAGTAGATTTCAAAAACATTAAGCCATTGGTAGAACAAACCAAAAAGTTAATAATAAGCTCTTGTATCTTATTTATCTAACCATCACATATGATTGAACACCGATAAGTAGCTCAATTCACTCTTCTTTATGCCAGATAACTTATAATTTCAAAAACAGAGAAACTCAAAAGTTTAACTCTTAAGTCATCAATTAAAGGAGCTTTGTATTGCGGACCATAAGAGGCTATGACATCCATCATATGCTGATAATAGTAAAACTGAGAAACATTGAATGATGAACATGTATCATAATACCATCTAACTACTTCATATCTACATTTTGAGTTGCATTTCTTGATTGCATAACTTTACGAATTGAAGATTGGACTCCAGGAGTTGTTCGTGGTGTAAAAAAACTAGTCACGTGCCTTCTTTTTTTTCCTAACATTAGGTTCAAGTGCTTCTTGTTGGACCTGGGATGAAACACTAATACTATCACTATCACCCTCAACATTTTCACAATTACCATGAAAACTAGCATACAAACTTCCACTACCAATTCTAAAATTCAACCGTTCCTTTCTATCTTTCACTTGTTAATATTCTTCAAGCAATGTTTTCATTCATCACTTCACATCAAGACTTACTTTTTTAGAGGGTTCCATATCTTCTTTAACCTCAGCTAAACGTTTTTTTAATTAAGTGATTCCTCCACCTTTCAAATGTTTGTTAAAAACAAGCAAATAGTATGGTTCCTTATATTGGGAACCAATACAACATAAGCTCAAACTAGATCATTGTATCTTCTTTAAGTGGTTTGAACATGATTACTTGAACTTCCTTCTATTTACTTGTAAAAATAAATGAATGCATATATCAAAATAAAAAATACATAATTTTATTATACAATAAGCATGTTCATCTTATATAATATAAGTCATTTTGTATGATTACATCATACACAATTCAATTTCATCGAACCTAATTCACTACAATTCAATTATTCAACGTACATAATTACACAAAACATACATGACAATTTCTATTTCCAACAATCACAAAATATACCCAATTAATTTTCATTTCTAATAATTTTCGTTTCCAAATTCCAACAATTTCATTTCTAACATTTTCCAATAATTTCAATTCAACCATTACAAAACATACATAAACAATTTTCACTTCCAACAATTCTATTTCTAACAATTTCGAACAATTTCAATTCAAAGTTTTAAACATCACAAAATATATATAAACAATTTCCATCTCAAACAATCACAAAACATACATAAACAATTTTCATTTCCAACAATTTCGAACAATTTCAATTCTAACATCATAAAACATATATAAACAATTTCCATTTTTAACAATCACAAAACATACATAAACAATTTTCATTTCTAACAATTTTCAACAATTTCCACTTCCAATATTCACAAAACATGCATAATACAATTTTCGTTCCCAACAATTATAAAACATACATAAACAATTTTCATTTCCAACAATCACAAAACATACATAAAACAATTTCCATTTCTTACAATCACAAAACATAGATAAACAATTTTCAATAATTTACATTTCCAATAATCACAAAACATATATAAAATAATTTTCATTTTCAACAATCACAAAACATACATAAGCAATTTCCATTTCCATTAATCACAAAACATACATAAATCAATTTCCATTTCTAACAATTACAAAACATATTTAAACAATTTCTAATTTCAACAATTTCAATTCAACCATTGCAAAACATACATAAACAATTTCCATTTTCGACAATTTTGAAATTTGCAATCAATACTTTTAACAAACTTGTAACAATTATATAGTTAATACACTAATTATGTAATTTAAAATATATGACAAGCTAATAATTGAAAGTTAAACCATAGGTTCGATCTATCTATTCTTAGTAAATTCACACATCTTCGCCTTCCTACCAATAACTCTAAAGTATAAAAAAGAGTTATTAAAAAAATTGTTTAATCATAATTAAAATGTGTTGCTCAATCCATATAGCGTTTACTTTTTTAAAACTTATAATTTTATTAGGGAACAAACAAAATCGATGCTAATTATGTTTTTCTTAAAATTTGTTTAGAATCTAACTTTTTTTATTAAGTTTAAGCCTATTATTTTAAATGGTTTAAAATTTAAACTTCATAACTTAATTGTAAAAGTAATTATATTAAACATTTTCATCTCATATAAATAAAGATGTAATGTCTTTATCTTATAAACATAAGATAAGATATAAATGTAAATCTATCACATTATTTAGCATGTCAATCTTAAAATTTTTTATGTCAACTCTAAATTAGTAATCTTATGTTTGTCCCACAAAAACATATTTTATGATAAAAAATTGTCAAAAAACTTAGTGCACTGTTGATTGAATTAAATAATTGGTGCTCTTTCCATGGATGAAAGTAAACAACTTCAACTAACCAATTTACATTTTCTAGTTCCACACATCCACTCCACATCCACAGTCCACACAATAAGCAACCCGACAGCAAATTAACAAATTACATTCTCAATTCACAAAAAACACCAACAATTCCATTCACAAGTCACAAAATACACCAACAATTCCATTCACAATTCACAAAAAAAAACATAAAGTCATAAACACATACCCAATTATTTCAGAATTCAACAACAATTGCAACGTGTTAGGTTGGGATAGAAGTAGATCCAAATTTATTTCAGATTTGGTGTGAAAGAGGAGATCTGAGCAAAGTTATGAATACCGTACCAGACTCGGTACCGGATTGAGTTCTGGAACAGAACTGTACCGGTTCCGGTCAGTACCGGATACTGTTTCACATAATTTTTTAAATTTATAAAATAGTCCCTAAAATTTTTAAAATTTGTAAAATAGTCCATATTGGTATATTGTACAGTTGTATTGTATACTTTACTAGTTTACAATTTACATCAATCATGCTTTCAAAAAACTCAATAATAAATAATAATGATAATTAATATGAAATAAAAATAATTTTTAAATATTTTCATATAAATAATAACCACAATT
>JAOSBO010000003.1:23614505-23627737 GCA_027563915.1 Erythroxylum rotundifolium
TTAAATATTCAAATTCTCAAATTAACACAACAATTACAAAAAACATTTCAAAAATTATAAAAGGCATTTTATCGAACGCCTCATAAGCAATATGTATAATCTCATTTTATACACAAATCAACTATATTTTTCTCTTATTTACTAACAATAACACATACAAATAACAAATAAATCAATAATTAAACAAAAAATCGTAAACACTAACAAAAATCAAACAAGATTTCATCACCAAACATTCACGTTTAATAGTAAAAACATGTTTTTTTTGTAGAAATAACACAACAATAAAAGAATTTACCTCAAACAACACACGATATTTAAGACAACGGCCGAAAAGGAGTCGAAAACTGCAAGAGAACGAGTGGGAAAGCGCGGAGAAGAGAAGAGAAATGAGAAGGGGGGTCGGCACCCAATATAAAGGCACCGATTTACCGACGGAATGGAGTGTTCCGTCGGTAAAGTAGAGTTCCCGCATTAGCACGAACGACGGTGCTGCCAACAATTACCGACAGAATACTCCATTTCGTCAGTAAACGAGCAGCATCATTAGGTGGAAATAACTCAAATACCGACGTATAGCGAATTCTGTCGGTAAATTAGGATAATCTGGAAGAATCCAAGGCCGTTGAGCCGACGTGTCTCGACGGAATTAGGCTTCTGTCAGTGATTCAGGTATCGTTTACCAATTCACCGACGGAATTAGTAACTCCGTCAGTAATACAGGTTATTTTGGTTCACATTTACCGACGGTACATTTCTATCCGTTGGTAACTGAAAGATTCATTCATCGACGGAAAACGATTTCCGTCGGTAAATAGTTTTTCTCCACATGTCAACGACGGAAAATCTCTTCCGTCGATAAAATCCGTCTTTCTTGGTTGTATTTACCTACGGTATACAGAATTCGGTTGGTATATATACGGACCGTAAATGTTATGTCGGCTTGTGTCTGTAGTCAAAAAATTGCGCGAACTTTTCGCGCATTTTTTCCGACGGTGATAGCGTTATCGTCGCTATATTCCGTCGGAGATATTGTGTAGAATTTTTCGCTCCATGTATACCGACAGATGCTATAGTGTCGTCGCTAAACCTATTTATTTATCGACAGAATATAACCTTCCGTCAGTAAATAGCGTCAGAATCTTTTCCATCGGAAACATTCCGCCGCTATTCTGTAATTTTCTTGTAGTTTAATATTTTGCTGTTGTATTACTCAAACGAATTAAGTATGTTGTTTTGTAATCATCTGAATTTTTTAAGAAAATCAAGAAGATTTTAAAGATTACTATCTTAGACGACTTAACACAATTCAACATCTCTTCTTGTGTATTTTACATATTATACGTGATTTTTATATTAACATATGATTGATTTCACATGTTAGACCTGCAATTTAGAGTACTTGAAGCAAACTCAAGAATAGTGTTCCCAATCACGTCAAATAAGAGGAACTCCTCTTCCACCAACATTCTTTTGCCTCCTTACCCCAATTCCGCTTGCGTCTGTTAGCATACGGATACAATGATTCATCTATATACCATCTCCCTTGTCCAGTATACCCCTTGTTAACTTTTTATGTTTTCATTTTATTGAAAATGTACTTTTTGACTTAGAAGTGAAATCTGAGGAGGTTTAAAAGTGCAAAACCTTACTTTTAATTAATAAAAAGACTATTAGACTTAGAAAATCTTTTTTAATGGTTAAAAAATTAAATTAAATTAAATATAAAATAATAAAATAAATATATAAACATAAAAATAAGTAAAGATAAAAGTAAGTAAATAAGTACCGGCAAAGAAAACAAAAGTAAATAAGTTTTGAAAAAAGTTTAATACTCACGTGAAACCTTATGTCACACCACTAAAAACTTACGGTGATATTTTGTCATTTTGTTTGCAGAGATTCTAAGAACTCCACAGATGCTCCATTTCCATACTATCAATATGATCTGGTTCGGAACCAACAATCGTGGAAAGTGAAAGAAAGTAAATGGGGATTTCTTTAGCTTTGTTCTTCCTGTGAAAAGCATCAGATAAGGACTGCTAAGAGTTGGTGTACTAATTTTGTTGGATACGTACCTTTGGAGTAACGTGTCAACTTTCACTGTTATAACATCCGTTAGTAGATAGTTTCCTAAAATGCTGGAGTTTTAATGCCTTTTCATGTGCAAAAAGAGAATCGATTCAGTCTATTTAGCTAGTTAGGTGGTCAGTTAAGCTCGTCACAACTTTTTAGAGAGAAGTGACAAGTTGACAGATGTATTATTAATACACTGTTGATTGTCCAAATCTGTGATTCAATTGTTTAAATTACAAACTGATTCTAAAAGTTAAAAGGAAATTAGGCTTATTCCTCAATCCCTAGCCAAATTCTACCCAGGTTCAAGTTTTTTCTCATAGTGAAGGATGACATTAAAATGCTGAGACTTATCAGTGCTCGAATGATGGTATAGAATTCACTAAACCATCGACTGTGGTGTGGCTTTGAATTTGTTCAGTTGCATAGAGTTTCTAAGACAGATAATGCAAATCATATCCTAGAATCCAAGGCGACGACAGTGCTAATATTCATAGGGTCCATGTACTTGGTAGAGGCGGAGAACATTTGTTGAACGATCAATCTGTTGGCCTTCTCAGATGGATGGAATGCATCCCAAAATATATAGAGGTTTCTGTCTGAACACAAGTTGGATGCCATTGTGCATTGTCCCAGACCATTATTAGGTCCCTGTCCACAACATGCAGTTTTCGATATGGTAAATCCTGCAGACATTAACAGCATCACCTTCATCAAAATCCACTAGAAACTAACTTCTTTTCAAAGTTTGTTCTTTGAACATAAGACTCCGATTACTATTACTGCCATACCATATGCTTGAGGATTAGTAATGAGATCCACGTTCATTTGTCTTGTGTTTGCACCTATAAATACATCTTTGCCAACTTTTTTGTTCAGTCCTTTTAGCATATCGACAAGTTGTGGGTTATATAAGGATGCAGCCCTCTGAAGTTCTGCGGAGCATCCACCATTTCTGCTCCGCATTGCTATTTCTGCTGGAGCACAACCCATCGGCCCTGTACCGGTAACTAGAATCCTCCGACCTCCAAGTTTGTATAGACTCTGAAACATTAACTGGGTAATCAGAAGAAACTATGGACATAGTTTTGTAATTATAATTGCAGCCACAGAGAGGTGTAGTAATTTGTTTCCGAGGAGTTACCAGTAATATTTTCCTGTACTCCGAAATCAGATACTTGACATAATCTGGTAAAGCAAACTGCTGAGATCTTGCTGAATAGGGTATTAAATAGTAATTGTTCACAAAATCATTTCCTCCAACAGTGATGTGGACAAATGCTCCATGAACAAGTTGTGTAGTCCGCCGAGCTCCAATTAGTGCACGAACTCGTTGCTGGTATTCTTCAAAGTACTGCAGTTGCCTATACATTCTGATTATGTTTAGCTGCAAGTACCACGTGAGGTAAAGTAAAATTAAACTAACATGGAAGAACAGAATGTGACACAAATTAAGAAACGTAAAAAATTGCGATGGACCCACAAATTGAATTCCAGTATCATTGAGGATGCCAATTCCAGCTGAGGCGAAGTTGGCACCGTTTAGTAACGCCCGTCCTCTCAGTTGAGGATTCAGGTATGGCAGCACAGGTCGAGAACCGATTTTCTCATCTGGAAAACGCATGAAATTGAAAATATAGCTTAGCCATGCAAGTCTGACTAACAGCATGATCATGGAAAACTCATGCTCATTGTTTAGTTCAATAAGTTGAAACTTAACTAATGAGGTCTGGGATGTTAAGGCCGTTGGAGAAACGGCCTGTGGGACGATGAGTTGGATAGTCTATTCCATATGGAGGAGAGTCTGCACGAGCGGTTGTTGCAAGGTAGTTGTTGTTGCCACTATCAACTAGTGAATCTCCAAACACGAAAAATGCTCGAGCGTCAGCATGCAGTGCAACATCTTCCATTGCCAATATTAGAAGGCCTAGAATTACACAAGAAATGGCTGAAAAGGCCATGCTCTATGATCTAACGGATGGACAAGACTCTTTTCTCACTGGAGAAGAACATCAGAGATGTCGATGGTTTATATAGATTCTGGCTTCTACGTACATTTCATTCAACGGAAAGCAAAGTTAAGAATGGTAGGTACAAGAGTTAAATTAGTCCATTTCATAAGTTGCTGGTTAGTTTTTGTTAATGATTTAATCATCGTAATCAAAGCAATAAATAAAGTTGCCAAAACAAACCAGATAAATCAAAGATTGTTTGTAGTAAAATAGAGTTGAAGCAGTCAGTGAACCATTAAGGAAAAAAAGATCAAAGCAATAATTGAACAACCTACCTATTAGTTTATCTTTTTCTTAGGATGTTCAACTTTCACACTGTTTCAGAGATGGAAAGTAATTATGACCCATCTTCAACTTGTGCGTCCCAGAAAAAGCTCTTCTTTATGGTTGGCAATTTAAGTAGTCACATGTAACCTGATGCTGATTAACCGACACTAAGATTCAACTTTCCCTTTTTCATTCTTCTTCTTCACAGTTGGGAAATGCAATGAAACTCAACAAAGTTGATTTCTTCTGTTGTTTCAATACATTGTTCTCTCTTCATTCTTCCTCTGATTTTTCTTGTAAGGTCAATCCAGGGACCACACTGCATTATTCCTTTTCTACCGTGGCCAATTAATATTAACAGAAAATAAGGTTTAATGTGACAGCTGCATTTGGGTTTTGAAATCTGATCACTTAAACAGCAACCAGATATTGTTGCATGCCAGCCGGTTATGGATGTCAGCATCAGTTCCCTAACGTAGTACTAAGGAGCGATACTAAAAAGTACTAGGAAATTCCTCTGATGTCTCCCTCCATGGCTTGTGAGTCGATGGTTGCTTTAGGGAATCTAATCTGGGTGCAAGAAGGTAATGTAGCCTCAAAATATCACAAATAACAATAAAAACTTCCAACATGTTATTGTGGGCATAGACCCATTTTGGATATATTTGTTATATCTATTTCATTTCATTTGTGTTCTAAAAGTTTTACAGTCTTTACGGAACAAAAAGAAGGAAGATTGGATAGATTTGAGTTAAAAATTGATAAAGTTGAAGTTATTTCTGGAGGACACTTGGTGTCTGCGTGGCAAATACTCATGGAAGATATGATCTATAAGCTTTTGTAACCATGTGTAAGTTGAATGGGGCGATGCTTTGAGGATAGATACGCTCTGTGAAGTCAGTAACAGAGAACACAACCTTGTCCGTTGACCGTGTTGGTCACTGGGACCATATATTAAGAAACATTGACTTCTAAAACTTAAAAAAATGACATAGTAACACAAATGACCGGTTCAAAAATTTTATTCCTTTTAAATAAAAAAGTTTGGTTAAGAGATAAAAGTTGAAAGAGATAAAAACTCGTAATGGAAGAAGAGTTTTAGATTACAAATTACATTATTCGATGTAATTTTATTGGAGTTTGATTTATATGATTAATTAGAGTAGTATTAGTAAATACGTAGATATATATCAATTTGTTCTTAATCTTAAAAGTTAGAAGGAGTTAGAAAGATAGATCAGCAGAAAGAGTTAGAAAGATAGATCAGCTGTCGTTGTTCTTGAGTGAGATATATAGTTCATTTGATTAGGTGGATTTCTTGTGAGTTTATCTTAAAATTTTTACCTCTATGATAGAAGATTTTTTTGTATTAAATCCTTATGGATTATTGTTGGGAATAGCTTTCAGAGTTTTTGCTATCTTGTTTTACAAGATACTGATGAGGAAGAATTTGATTTTTCAGGTTTGTTAAGTTTGCAAGAAAAAAGAAGATCAGATAGAGATTTACTTGATTCGATATCTCAATGTTATCTACATCTAAGGGTCAATCTCACTTAGCTGATTCACTAAGATCAGAAAGAAAAAATACAAGTTAAAAGAGGATGAGTGTTTTGAGAAAACACTTGTAAGAGTTTTCTATGAACTCACTGTCTTTAAGTATTCTCAACAACTCTCTAACTTCTAATCTCCTATTTGTAAATCTCTCACAGATTGCTTTGAGTAATGATAATGACAGCTGTGTGTGTATTATGTCTTTACAGATCATTACTTTTGTCCTTTTATAGGCTTCATGTAGTAGTTGGTCTATTTCATGCCTTTGTTACAGAGATCGAAAGAAAGGGATCAACTTCAACGTTCATCCATCATGTGCCTCTTATGTGAGTCACTTAAAAATCTTCTTTGTACATTGCATTTTTGTCAAACCTTCTCCACTCCTTGTTTTTGACTTGTACTCTGTGCTTTGTCATGTTACTTACGTTATCCTTGTAGCTGTATGGAGACATTCGACTTCTCTCATCTGTTAAGGCAAAACACTCACCTCACCACACAAACCCACGAAATCCTTAAATCCCCAAATGTGAATCGTTGACCTTGTGAGCTCAGATCTGTTTGTTTGCGTTAAAAGTTGGTGGAGAACTGTGAATTTCTTCACATTTATCCCTCCTTCTCCACTGATTTTGATGCTAATGACTGGTTAGTGAGAGATTTCTGAGAGCAAACCCTAGCAAACTTAACTTGCATAAGATCGAGAGATTTCTCCTTCGATGGTTGTTGTCTTCAAGGGCTTTCATAGATCTATAGATAATCTCTACAATACGTGAACTTCCTTATTGTGACAATCCTCATACCGAAGTCAAATGTGTTTAGATCGCCTGCGATTTTCTCCAATGTGAAGAGGCTCTACGATATTCTGTCCTTGACGAAGTGAAGCCGCATGTCTATATGCTTGGATCTCTCGTGCAAGACAGTGTCTTTACTCAGGTAAAGTGCAATTTGGCTATTTGTGTACATTGTCGAAGTGGCTAGGTTAACATGTATTTCCTTTAAAATGTCTATCAACCATGTTAGCTCTTTTACTCCCTCTATGATTGCGTAGTATTCTGCCTCTATGATTGATAATGATGTTGTTTATTGTTGCTGTGATTTCCAATTGATTGTATTTCCTGCTAATGTGAAGTAATATAATGATACTGATTTTCTGTTGTCTTTGTCTGTTATATAATATGCATCTACAAAGCCTTGTATGCATATATTATTTTATTTATCTAATTTAACTTTAGAGAAACATAAACTGTAGTTTAGGGTGCCAGCTAGGTATCTAAGGACATTCTTTAGTCCTTGCCAGTGCTCAAGTCCTAGATTAGCCATGAACTTGCTCAGGATGCTGATTAAATAGGCTAGGTCTGGTCTTATGCACAACATTATATACATGATACTACCTACTCGAACCTCATAAGGGTAGTTCATCATAGCTCTGTTCCCTTCCTTAGTTTGGGGATAATTACTGGCCACCATTTTCAAATGTGAGCCTATAGGAATAGGAGTTGGTTTTGCCTATTCCATGTTCAACTATGCAAGAACCTTTTTGTTGTAATTCTTCTGACTCAACCATAGCTTCCCTTCCCTCCTTTCCTTATAATCTGCATTCTTAGGAGTTTCTGAGCGTCTCCCATATCCTTCATTTCAAAGTGTTCACATACGACATTGTTCACTTCTAATATTCTACTAAGGTTCTTTCCAGTGATGAATAAGTTATTTACATACACTAGCATATACACAGCCTTTGTTTTTCCTAAATCCTTATAGTAAAGGTAGTAGTCATAGGCACTGTTAGTGAACTTCATACCAGTTGCCACTTCATGGAACATCTTGTTCCATTGTCTAGGTGCTTGCTTCAGCCCATACAGGGATTTCTGAAGCAAGTAGACATGGTTAGGCTTTTCTTTATCTACAAAAACGACAGGTTGTTTCATGTAGATAGTTTCCTCAAGCTTTTCATATAGGAAGGTTGTCTTGACATACATTTAATGGACCTCCTAATCATAGATTGCAGCTAGCACTAGGATGAGTCTAATAGTCTTGAACTAGATTACTAGTGAGAAAATTTCCTTGTAGGCAACTCCCTCCTTCTGCCTATATCCCTTAGTTACTAGCCTAGCCTTGTATATCGTAAGTTCTACCTCTGTGACTCCCTCTTTTAATTTGAACAACCATATGTTTTCAATCAGCTTTGCTTTAGGAGGTTTAGGCATTAAAACCCAGGTCTTATTCTTTATTAGGAAGGAGTTTTCATTCTTGCTGGCCAACTTTCACTTTTCAGTATCATTTTTGCTCATTGCTTCTTCATAGGTTTCATAAGTTTCAAGTGTCCTATAAGTTATAGACTTTGCAACCAGACAAGCATATTTAACTAGGTTAGAATCATAGTACCTCTTGTTAGGTATTATTTGTCTCAGCTATCTGTCTCTTGTGAGCTGATAGTTTTGTAGAGCTTCAAGTGAATTTTCTACAGCTATCTGAGGGATTCTATCCTCACTTACATCTTCTGTTTCTTTAGTCCTTTGTTCATGAAGAAGACCAGGGACTTCTATAGGTTTTCCTTATGATTTTTTGTACTGCCTTCTTTTGCTTCTATTTCTGGTGGCACATAGAAGGGGATTGAAAAGCTTGAAGATCCAAGTTGTTTTTGGACTTCCTCTTGTAGATTAGAATCTGCATTGTTCCTGCACAATAAAGGAAATTCATTTTCCTTAAATATGACATCTCTATTAATCAGAGTCTTAAAACCTCCCTATTAAAGTAGTAGGATTTTATACCTTTTAACCCCATTTGGATAACCAAGGAAGACTCCTTTAGCTACTCTAGGTTCTAGTTTCCCTTCCTTTTGATGTGCGCAAGTTGTACAGCTGAAGGTCCTTAGGTGAGCTAGGTTAGGCTTCTTCCCATTTCAGATTTCTTGAGGTGTTTTGTAGTAATCTGCTGAAGTGGGTAGTCTATTTACTAAGTAGACAGTAGTCCTGATAGCCTCACCCCATGGCGATTGTGAGCATCCTAAGGATAGGAGCATGCATCTAGTCTTTTATAGCATTGTCCAGTTGAGCCTCTCAGCTACATCATTCTGCTGAGGTGTTGCTCTAACATCTTATGCCTTTGAATGCCTTTCTTGCCGTAATAATCTTCAAATTCTTCATTGCAATACTCTAGGCCATTGTCAGTCCTTAGGCATTTTAACTTTTTCCCTGTTTGATTTTCCATGAGTGTATTTGATGAAGATTTCCAGTGCTTCACCCTTTCTTTTTATAGGGTAGACCCAACATTTCCTAGACTTATCATCTATAATAGAGATGAAAAATCTATTCCCTTCTTTAGTAGGCACTTGTGCTGGACCCTAGAGGTCACTGTGGCCATACTCCATAATTTCTTCAGCCCTCCTTGCTCGTTTCTGAAAACTTGATCTATGGTGCTTTCCTAGCACATATGATTCTCCAATTCCAGTAGCTAGGTTCACTTTAGCGGTGCCTATTACATAGTAGAAACCCCCCATAGTGTGCTTATCCTTGCCATTCCGTTTCTGCCTATTTCCTTTCTTGCTATTCTTTTTCTATGACTTTTTGTCTTGATGAATTTCAATGAACTTCACTTCTGGTTCCTTTTTGAAAAGATTATTGTCCACTACTTCTCTCATCAATGAATCCAGCACCTTTTTAATAGTGAGAGATTCTCCACTAGCATGTTTGATTACTTTCTTAAGCGTATTGAACTTAGAAGGTAGGGCTTTTAGAATGATTTCGGTTGATGATCCTCAGAAATCCTTTCACCTATAGCTTCTACAATCTTGCACTAACTTAAAGAAATAATCCAAATTGTCATCAAGAGTTACAGTAGTGTTCATTTTATAATTAGCAAGATTATGTTGAAGAGTCATCTTTTTAGGAAGGCATCTTTTAGTATATAATTCATTAAGTTTAAGCCCTAGTTTCTGTGCAGTGATAACACAACTGGTGATAAGTGAAGCATTAACTTCCAGTGTGTAGTCTTTGCATCTTTAGTCATTTGACTGGATCTGTTTCTACATCATACTATTCTTTAATAGCACCATAACAGTTATAAGACTTAAGTTGTGCTTGCATCTGGAGTTTCTAGATCGTAAAGTCTTCTTTACCAGTGAAGACATCCATTTCTTTTCCCATCATTTTAATATCAAGTTTAAAGATCACAGGAAAAGAAAGATCTTATAGATTTCTTGATGAACCTTGCTTACTATAATAGCCAAGAACTGCCAAAAATGTTAAGGATAGGCTCTTATGCCACTTCTGTTGGGAATACCCTTCAGATTTTTTGCTATCTCGTTGTACAAGACATTGGCGAGGAAGAATTTGATTTTTTAAGCTTGTTAAGTTTGCAAGAAAGAAGAAGATCACATAAAGATTTACTTGGTTCGATAGCTTAATGTTGTCCATGTCCAAGGGTCAATCTCACTTAGTTGATCTCACTAAGATCAGAAAGAGAAGATATAAAGTACAAGAGGATGAGTGTTTTGAGAAAACACTTGCAAGAGTTTCCTATGAACTCACTAGTACTCTTTCTAAGTACTCTCAGCAACTCTTTAACTTCTAATCTCCTATTCGTAAATCTCTCACAGATTGCTTTGAGTAATGATAATGAAAGTTATGTGTGTATTATGTGTTGACAGATGATTACTTCTATCCTTTTATAGGCATCATGTAGCAGTTGGTTTATTTTATGCCTTTGCTACAGAGTCCAAAAGAAAGGGATCAGCTTCAACGTTCATCATATCACATGCCTCTTATGTGAGTCACTTAAAAATCTTCTCTGTATATTGCGTTTTTGTCAAACCTTTTGTACTCCTCTTTTTTGACTTATACTATACGTTTTGTCACGTTGCTTACGATATCCTTGTAGCTATATATAGACATTCGACTGCTTTTATCTATTAAGGCAAAACACTAACCACACCGCACACACCCACAAAATCCCTAAATTCCCAAATGTGAATCCTTGACCTTATGAGCTCATATTTGTTTGTTTGCATTAAAAGTTGGCGGAGAACCGCGAATTTCTTCACAATTATTAATTGGAATCTAGCATAAGTAAATAGGAATGTTACAAAAATTTGTTAAACCCAAAATTGAGGATTGTTGAAGTTAACCCAAAACTAAGTGCGTATTGACTGCCTAGTTTTAAACATTTATGTTTGTTAGTGTTTAGCATGTTATATATTAATATTTTAAAATATTTAATTTTTAATATTTTAAAATTATTCATATTTAATCTTAAATTGACGAAATCACTAATTAAGTATGATTTCATCAATTAAATATTACATTAAGGATATGACATACTTTTTTTATTTCTATTATTTATATGAAATGTACATTGATGCTATTCATAATTATTCTATTCTTAATTTTATATTAATCTTAATTAACTCCTAAGATTTTGTATGTCAACGAAAATTATTCGCGAGATTTTTGTTGCTGTTTTAATTTTATTTAACCTGAGCTAACCATTCAGATAGGGCTAAAGACCTTTTAGCCTCTCTCAAGATGTTAGTTGCATCTCGTATTCCACTAAAAAAAAAGCTCTATGTTACTGTTTCTTAATTGCTTCCCCTATAAAGAAAACTCTTTGATCTCCAACACTCTCAATAAGAATATTCATCCCTTTAATATCTAACTGTAACATAAAACTAAGATTCATATGTGAAGCAAGCTTTTCCCCATTGAGAATAGGCTCCTTGATTGAATCCCTTTTGGATGGCAAATACCTTTAGTACCTTTTTCCTAAACTCCATTGAAGACACACACTCCAACTTAATTGCAGCATCACCAGTGACAAGACTAATTAAAAGAGGACCTTATGAGACAAAAGAGAAACTATAAAATAGAAAGAATTTGCCTCTCATATTTGAATCTTTTGTAAAATGTCCAAATGTATCGATCTCTCCGTTGCAAAAATTATAAAGAAATAAGTACGTCACCTTTTTAGCAAAAGCTTGGTCTTTGAATTGCAATATTTCTTTCTTCATTAGAGTTTAAGAACAAGAAAGTGAGAATGATGAGGAATCATAGAGGGAATCCTTTATATATTATAATAGACAAAGATATCATTTATATTTTTATAAATGCTATTTTAGGCAAGAGGGTGATTATAAGTGCATGGATGTTAAATGGTTTAAAGAAATAGTGGGAGAAGGATCCCAAATACCTTATATGCACTTATGTAAAAGCTTTGAGTGGATTTTACCAGGAATTAAATTTACTAGTGATGTCTTATTATTACTATTATAAGATTGCAATATGGTTCTAGGGGTCTAATGGATTTCTACACTAGAGGAAGTCTCATCTAATTTTTGACTAGAATGGATAGAAAGTGCTTTTGAAAGGAAGTCTTATTAGTTAATCTAAGGTTAAGAGCACCAAGAAGTTTGAGAAGTTATTAGCCAAACTGAAAACCAACAATAAACTAAGCATGCTTCAAGTGCAATATTCCCTAAGCCACTAGCTATAAGAATTATCTATTAGAGGGATATACAAAGTAAAGTTATAATAAATATAATTGGAAAACTTATTGTCTGAGTTTAGCTCAATAGTTACTAAAACCACCCACTTTCTCTCGTATAGAAGTCAATGTCATAGGATTTTGTTGAAAGAAGGAGAAGAAGGTGTAAACATATGACCATATCGATATGGTGTGTTATAAGAAAATAAAAATAAAGAATTTGTGCAAGAGTTATTGGGGCAAGGAGTAATTCAATATAGTATCAAGCATTTATCTTCTCTAGTAATTTTACTGAAAAATAAAAATAGTTCTCGAAAGATGTGCATAGAATATAGAGAGAGTAACAAATACACTATCAACAATAAATTCTATAAATTGCAAGTAGTTGTTTAGACTTGAGACTAGGGTCTTTAAAATATCTTACATATTTTTTAGAAAATATTAAAAATACTATGAATTTTTTGTCATATCTTTTGGTCTCAACAATTCTCCCTTCGTATTCTAAAGTTTGATGAATAAAGTATAAGAAGGTACATTATTGTTTTCTTTTGTGGGATACTTATTTATTGTAGATCTTTTGATGAACGTATAAAGCACTTGAGAACTACCTTAACAATTTTTAAGCATCATTAGTTCTTTGTCAAAGGAAGCAAGTGCAGTTTTAGGATAACTTATGTGGAATATTCAGAATATGTAATAAATTATGAAGGAGTAGTACACTAATCCTAAAATAATTGAAGGCTAAATGGTCAACATATAAGACTGCGAGGGGGTTTTTGGCTTGACTCGGTTTTCTGTAAAAATTAATTGATAGTTAATAAGGTGAAAGCAATTCCCAAGCTGTAAAAAGAAAAT
>JAOSBO010000003.1:23676608-23693077 GCA_027563915.1 Erythroxylum rotundifolium
GAGTATTTGAAGGAGTTATATAAGAGTGATGGAGATTTTATGTAGATATAGGATAGTGTTTAGTGAAAAAGTCTTATGATGAGTTCTATGTGCATGATGGGTTTTAATGAAAGGAAATCAACTTCAACTTTCAAGAACTTCACTTAGGGATAAGGTGATTAGAGAATTCTACAAGGGAGATCTAGCTAGTCACGTTGTTAGGTGAGAAAGAGATGTCATTGGCCAAAGATGAGGGGACATTGTTACTCTTATAGAGAGATGTCAAGTTTGTCAAGCTTACAATGAACATGCTTCAAATGATGTTTTGTACATTCCATTGCCAGTAGAATTACATGCTGATCCTTAATCCCAAACACCAACTTTATCTCTAACTCTTTTTGTAAGCTTAGTAACTCAAAACTCGAGCCAAAATTAGATTTGCTGACTTGCTCTTAATCCCAAACATCAACTTTATCCACGATTCTTAATAGTAAACCGTTGGCAAAAGCCAAAGTCCTGAGTCCCGGGGTCTCATTCTAACTGAGACAAGGAGTGGGTCTTTACCAATTCAAAAAATATTCAATTTTAGGGAAGCAAAAATTGCCTGGCGCTAACATTATTTAAAAGGTTCCTTACTATTACTATAGAAACTCTTTTTGGCAATCTTAATGATTCAAGACTTGAACCAGTATTAGATATACGGGCTTGCTCTTAATCTAAAACACCATCTTAGCCCGCAGCGTATTAGATAAATGTGCAATCTTTTCATGAGGTGTCGATAATCATTCTTTTAATACAAAAACTATTGGAATATGTCGATAATATTAAACACTATTAAAAGTATTGGTATATTTCAATAGCATTAAAGATTAAAGAAAGACTTTGGTAATGCAAGTGCTTTGTCGCTTTTTAATTGTTCATTGTTGATGATATCAATACGGATTAAACAATGAAACAAGTTGGGGTGCTTTCCAAAAGTCGGTATCAATGCAGAAGCCTTTATGTCATTCCTTCTGTGTTCTGTTTAAATGAAAAAAGTAACAAATTTGAGGTCGCTCTAGTTGAATCACCATTTGCTTCAAAACACATTAAAGTTAATAGACCCCAGGAGCTCCTCCACTAAAATCTCTTCAGAAACTTGCTTAGTTTACAGGTCTGCCTTGATCATGAAGATTAACCATTTCAGCCATGAGCATGAATTGACTCTTTTTGAGAAAACCGAGGAAAAAGTTAAGGAGGTTTCAGAAAAAGTTTCCAAGTTGTATATGGGAAGTGACGCAGAAATTTCATCAGATTCTGAGGGTTATGAGGAGGACGAGAGTACCAAACCTCCGAAATGCAACGGTTGCTATGAAACAATTCAAGGTCCAGCCTATTTTTGTGAGACTTGCGAGGGTTTCTGGCTGCACAAGTCCTGTGCTTCGCTGTCTCGTGAACTATCAGACCATCCTAGCCACCCATCCCACACTCTTGCTCTCCTTGCCAATCCACCTAATCCTTATGTATCTCGGCATTCCAGGTTTCAGAATCCATGTAGTATGTTCTTCATCTGCCATGAATGCAGAGACTTCTGCAGGGGCTTCGGTTATCACTGCAAAAAGTGTAGGATCAATTTAGATGTCAAGTGTGCGCTTTCAGCTAAACCTGGGAATCAAATCCCAGCACAGGATGATAAAAGAGCTGAGATCTCTCATTTCAGCCATACAGATCATCGACTCCTTCTTTTCAAGTTCACAAAGGAATTTAACGACCTGATTGGCTATGGCCAATATTGTCAAAGCGGATGTGGGGCGCCATTCTCATCAGGAGAGGTCTATAGTTGCTTTGATTGTGAATTCTACCTTCACAAAAACTGTGCAGAATTGCCACAGGAATTCCATCATCCCTTCCATCCAGATCCAGAGCACCCACTTTCTCTCCAATTTGAAGGATATGGGGAGGATGAGTTTATCTGTGAAGAATGCAGAGACATTTCCGAAGGTTTTAGAGCCAACTGCAAAGAATGCGACTTCAAACTCGATTTCAAGTGTGCTCTTCTCGTCACTAACAGTGGTGTGGTTCAAAGATCGAGAGATAGAAAACACTTGAAAACGCAGATCCACCATCGTTCTCACCGGCATATACTAAGTCTCTACAATTGCAAACCAGTGAAGGGACGGGGACTTCTTACAACCGTCTGCGACATATGTCGATGCCCAATGTCAAATCCAGCTTACTGTTGCCTGGAATGTGAATTCCATGTACATAACTCCTGTGCAGAAATGTCTGAGACAATAAAACATCCCTACCACTCTCACCCACTTTATTCTCAATTTATGAAAGATTCCAAGGGAAAATGTAATGCATGTAGGAGGAAAAACAGTGGACTTGTCTATTGGTGTCATGACTGTGACTTTAGCCTCCATTTTCAATGTGCCAGTAGCTCGTTGAAATTGATATCTCCACTGAAGCATGATTGCCACGAACACGATCTCTATTATTTTGTGGCCGATCATCTAGCTAAAGTAAATTTTCAGTGCAAAGTTTGTGGAAAGAAGTGCAGGGGGTCCTTCTATCTGTGTTTGGAGTGCGAATCTTATTTTCATTTGGAGTGCATGCCAATACCTACTTCCGTCAAGCACTATTGCCATATGCATCGTCTTGACCTAAAGGGTCCATTGTTTGATTACAAGGAGTCGATAAACGATTATTATTGCTTTGCTTGTGAGAAAGAAAGGAGCCCAAATTATCATGCTTATTATTGTCGCCGTGAAGAATGTTTTTTCCAAGCTCATGTCGAATGTGTGGCATTCTCCGAGGTTTATAAAGCACAATCCTTTTTTTTTCTTTTTTTTTTAATAAAAAATTTTGGAATGAATGAACTTTGATCTCGTGTACAGGATGTAGAACTTGATTCCGATAATGATATACAGCAACAGAATGAAAGCCACCAAAAGACTAATACAGAGTACCCAGCATTTGCTATCCCTTCACCTCCACAATGCAGGAAGCAGATTGAGGTACTTAACTTTACTAAACGATTAATGAATGTTGTTTACTATAAATTCCAGCGAACTTTACCAATTCTGTTTCTTTGTCTGAGTCCTGTGATTGCAGACCAAAGATTCAAGCAATAACCACCCCATGATCTGTCTCAACACAAAGATGAACGCCTTGTGTTATTTGTGCAAATTAATGATTACACAGGTTTCAGGTTACACTTGTAACCACTGCAAAGTTTGCTTCCACAAAGAGTGTGCGGAGTTACCCTTTGAAATAAAGCATTCACTTCACAAACCTCACCCTCTCACTCTTGTACCTGCCGACAATCATAGGCCTTTTATCTGCGACGGATGCAACTACTTCCGTGACAGAGAGTCTGATGTTAGTTATGAATGCAAGCAGTGTGGGTTCATCATTGATCTGAATTGTGCGTCACTGGTCGGTAATCAGCATCAAAAACCAAAGCAATCCTCAGTATTACATTTCTGTCACAGGCATAAACTCAAACTTGCCAACTTTCTAGAGAATATGAAGGTTTCCTGCAATAGTTGTTGCTTGAGAATCAAGGACCAAGCTTATTGTTGTGCTGAGTGCAAGGTGTTCCTGCATGAATCCTGCTACGATCGACCACAGAGAAAAGAACATCCATTTCACTCAGAACATCACCTCCAATTTGGTGAGAAGCACTATACCGGACTATGTTATGTCTGTGACTCTAAAATCCACGGTCCCTCTATTTTGTATTTCTGCGATAATTGTGGAGTTTACATTCATGCAAAGTGTGCTCAGTACCTAACATCTAGTCTTAAACATAAGTCCCACCAACATAATCTGTTCTACTTTGTGGCTGGAGATTTGAGTAGCGAGCAGAACTTTCAGTGCGAAAAGTGTGGAGAAGATTGCGACCAGTCTTTCTACCGATGCCTGGAGTGCCTAATTAGCTTCCATCTAGGATGCCTTCAAATCCCAAAAGAAGTGAAAAGCGAGTGTCATATTCATCCTCTTACTTTTGTGGATTCGTTTACTGAAGGTGGCTATAAAGAGTTCTATTGTGATGATTGCGAGAGTTTAAGGAACCCAAAACATGCAATTTATTGCTGCAAGAGATGCCCCTACACGGCTCATATTGGATGTGTGATTAACGAGGTAATTAATATGTATACTGTTCCCATTTTTCACTACATTACAAAGCTTTGTATGTTAACATCTTTTTTCTAATATTTTTGAAGGGTAATCCAATGGAGATACTGGAAGCTGCTGCCTGTCCCAGGACAAGAAATTCAAATACGAAGCAAGTGAAAGGGAAAGCCAAAAGACAGAAGAAGACAAAGGTTCGCGGTCAAAACAACAAGAAAAGCACAGCAAGTGGTTCCAAAGGCAAGGCACACCTCAAGCAAACTATCATATGATCTTCGCAACCATGACTAGCATATGTTTAATCGAACATTTACGTAAGTGCATTTAACCTTGTTAAAAATTAACTCAGAAAGTGAAATATAATCACCAATTGTGTTTAAGATTAAAAAAACATGGTTAATAATGATTTTGAGTCCTGAAATTTCCCTTTTTGTGGATGAATTCTTACAGAGGATTAATAGTAATTGTATTAAAACTAAGTAGAAAAAACAATCTTTATTCATAAATTAGTTTTATAAAAAGATCAAGTACTATTGTTTTTAGGCAGTAATCCCAATATATAAATAAATGGTTAAAGGGATAAAATGATAGTTGTATTTAAAATGTTTTGCAAAGAATATATAATTTGTTTATCACAAATTCTGAATTCATAATAAGTTATTAAAAGATCAGTGGTGTGATTTTTATGATATTCATGTTTCGAGGTCTGCATAGAAGTAGTGTCATTTGATTTGAACGTTTTGAGTTGCACCTGGCAATCAATCCTTAATGATTAACAAAGGATTCAAAACTAGAAGTTGGTTTCTTTTGGAATGATTAGGTCTTCTCTTGCAGGCACTCATCTCTTAATAAAACGGAATGCCAAACGAAGCATCGTGTGAGTTCCTCCCTGGAACATTACTGCACGCTATGCTTTTTATTGTCAAATCCAAATCTCATTTAAACAAATGAATTTTTCTTATATTTTTAGTTAAACTGTGAAGTTTTTATGTGTAGGTGTTATTGGTCCCTAAATTGAACCTACGGTTTCTCAAATTTATTATTCACTAACAGCTATTACGTTTAATAATTATTATGCATATTATATATATCCTTTAGGCTTTATTTGATTCACCGAAAAGTAAAGTGAATTTAAAATCTGATTCTTCAAAAAATAAATATATGAAAAGTAAAGATATTAACATGTTTGGATAATTAAAAGAATTCTAATGGAAAAATTAGGTAGATTTTTATTATAGTTTTTGGTATACAATAATATTTTATAAAATGTAATTTAATTTTAGCTTATGTTTCTAATTATATCTCTATAAACTGAATAAAAATTGAAATCGTTAAATAATGTTAACCATACCTTGATAATTTGTGATTTAATATCCTTTCTATTTATTTCTAATATCATTTCCTTAATCCACCATGATTTTCATCGTCTAGTTGACTTTAAATTAATAATTTAAATAGTTATTATAGTTGACTTAAAATTGTTAATTTAAATAGTTATTAATTTAATTTGAAGTCAAATATGAATTTGAAGTCAAATAGTCAAGTTGACTTCAAATTAAATTAATATCATCTTGTATACATAATAACCATTTAAATTAATAATTTAACGTCAATTTGACTGAATAGGGAATTAGGGATAACTACTAGGTTTGAATTGAATACTTAGTCTGCGGGGGATTGATCTACTTCTACAGGGCATAATGCAAAACTTCTATAATTTGTATGTACAGTCAACGTTGTTTTTTGTGCCATTCCCATCTAACCATGAAGGAAAGTTTTAAAATAACTGCGTGGGAATTAAATTTATATGCACGTTGAAGCTAGCAGCCAGCATCATCAATTACAACACTTTGCCTGCAGTTCCCTTCAACGGAAACAATCATGGAGATTCAATATTCCACATACGGCGCTCACCATGACCATGCTCTGGTGTTTTGCGAGGATTGCAGGAAAAAATTTGATGAGTTACTGGAGGAGAGCTATTGGCTGACTGATCCCATATGTGACGAGTGTGAGGAAATGGTCGATGGGCCTGCCTACTTTTGCGAAACATGCCAACAGTATTGGCTCCACGAGTCTTGCATCTCTATGTTTCCTGTTGAAATTTCACATCCTTTACACCCACCTCACCCGCTCCTTTTTCGCACTACACCTCCTAGTTCTCAAACCTATGCCGTTAAGTTGTCTTCCTGGGATGGTGAAACAGTTTTCATTTGCGATGGATGCAGACATATTAGTCGTGGATTTGGTTTTCATTGCACAGAATGCCGTTTCAAGCTGGATACCAAGTGTGCTCTTTCAGCTACTGGCAATTGGGATCAGAATAATATAACAAAAACCCTCATTTTCCATTTTAGCCATGAGCATGAGCTCGTCCATTTCTGCCTTAACAAGTCGGAATTTAAATCCAAGATTTTTCAACGCCAGAATTGTAAGAGTGGATGCGGAATGCGAATCGACGGTCAGACGTATGGCTGCTTTGCCTGCGGTTTCTACCTCCATAAACGGTGTGCAGAAATATTGCCGGAGGAAAGTCACCATCCATACCATCCTAATCATCCATTGTGCGTTGAATATTCTCCAACTAAGTTTGTCTGTGAAATTTGTCGAGATCTTTCCAAAGGCTTTCTCACCTGGTGCAAACAGTGCGAGTTCAAACTTGAATTCAACTGCGCCTTTAATTACAATTCTATTCAAAGGTTTTGTGATGGCATTGTGAAGAGTCGAGTTAACCATTTTAGCCATAGCCACACACTCACTCTCTTCAATTCCTCGGAGGAACTGAATGATGGTGATGTTTGTTACGGATGTAAGTTGCCACTTCAGCCTCGAGATCCGGCCTATGGTTGTTTTGAATGTCCATTTTACTTGCACAAGTCATGTGTTGAAATCCCAAGAAAAGTATTACACCCTTATCATCCATCTCACTATCTTCACATTCAACTTGCTGAGGCTAGTAAAGCAAGATGTGATGCTTGTAGAGAGGAAAACAATGGGCTTGCCTATTGGTGTTCCCAGTGTGACTTTGGCCTCCATCTTCTTTGCGCTGTTAATTCACTCGGCGTAATTTCTGCACTTAAAAACGATAGTCATCGGCATGACCTCTTTTATTTTGTGGCTCCACAATATTTAGCTAACTCAAAAATTCCCTGCAACATTTGTGGCAATGATTGCGAGGACTCTTTGTACCTTTGCTTGGAATGTTCTTATTATGTTCATATGGAATGCATTCCAATACCTCTTGACATCTTCAAGCGTGATGTCCATAGGCATACACTTACGCTCATGGCTCCAGAAATAGTCAATGACGGCGATATTTCCCAGGAATACTATTGTCATACTTGCGAAAACAAGAGGAATCCAGAATACTACTTTTATTACTGTCAACAATGCTCTGAACGTGATCCCTACACCGCTCACATTGAATGTGTGGCTTCTTCCGAGGTAAGAAACTTCTGATTTACAATGAATTTATACTAGTAACATGTTGATATACAAATAGCAGGAAAAACAAAACCCAAAATCATGTTTTATTTTTCGCGACTTAGCAGAGTCGAAGGAGATCAAAAAAATTTAAAAGGAAGACAAAAAAAGCAAGTTGAATTTTGTCCTGCTTTAGTGATTACTAATAAACATAACCTCTACTTTTTATTTTTTAATAAAAAAGGTTCCTGTAAAAGCCGTCTGTTTCATTTGCACAAGCTTGATTAGGGATAGTCTTACTTGTTTGTACAGTTAATAGAAGTAGAGTCATATCTTGGGCTAGAGAATGAAGAAGAACAAGAGGTAGAAAAGGAGTATCGAACTAATTATCATACTTTTGCTGAGTTTTCTCAGCCAAAATGCAGGAGGCAGATCGAGGTAATTTGATATTTTACTTATGATATTTAACTTATGAAATTCTTAACTTATTTAGAGTTAAGAATTTACATCAAAATTTATTTTAAAAATTAAAATGATAACTAAATTCAATGTAATATATCAATATTTAACAAGTCAAAGTCCTATTATTCCTGAATTTCAAAAGTGGAATATTTGGTTAATGTAAGTTGAGTTATCAAAGAGATACATGATTTTATATTTATGATTTTGAGATTTAAGTTATAATACATAATAAGATACTAATTAACTAGAAGTTATGGTTATTATATATATAGAGTAGTTTCAATTTTGATTTGTTGGTAGTCATCTCTCCATTATGATGCAGATAAAAGATTTCAAGAATGATCATGCCTTGATCTTATTTGATATAAGGATGAATGAATACTGTTATGGGTGCAAAGCAATGATATATAGTTCTGGATATGCGTGTGATTACTGCAAAATCAGTTTGCATAAACAGTGTGCAACTTTACCCCTTCAAATAAAGCATCCACTTCACTCTTCTCATCTTCTCAATCTCGCACCTCCACATGACGACGTGCGTTTTATCTGTGATGGATGTGACCACTTTTGCTATGGTTGTGATGACCCAAGCTACGAATGCAAAGAATGTAGTTTTGTTCTTGACATTAAATGTGCTTCTCTATTTGATGCCAAGGCCCACAAATTTGAGAAAAAGAAGAGGGGAAGTAAAGTCACGTTACCTCATTTCATTCACAAGCATACACTCAAACTGGCCAATTTTGCACAGGATCTTAAAATGACATGCAATATATGTTTTTTGTTCATTGAAGGTGAAGCTTATTGTTGTGCTCAATGTGAGTTCTTTCTTCACAAGTCTTGTTGTGATGAGACATCCCAACATATACAACATCCATTTCATTCCCATCAACTTGAACTGGGTGAGTTTCACTTCTATGGTCACTGTGATGCGTGCGACTTCAAGATTTTGGACCCCATATCCTATCGTTCCCGTGACTACAGATTTCACTTCCATATTACTTGTGTCAAGTACCTTACCTCCAATCTCAAATATAAGTTCCATGAGCATAACCTCTTTTACTTTGTGGCTAAAGATGACCTAAAGGATCTCAACTACTACCTCAAGTGCAAAAGTTGCCATCAATATTGCAAGGAGTCTTTCTACCGCTGCATAGAGTGTAACCTTAACTTTCATATTCACTGTATTCCAATACCAGAAAAGGTAAAAGGTATATGTCATATCCACCCCCTTACACTAATGGACTCAGTATCTGAAGATGATAAGGATCAAGAGTACTATTGTCACTGTTGCGAGGAACCAAGGAATCCAAAACATAGCATTTATAGTTGTAAGAAGTGTCACTATAGTGCTCATATTGGATGCGTACTCGATGAGGTATGTCTTCTGATTTTGATAATAAATATCTGTGTGTGTTACATATGCATATGATTAAGAAAAAGTAAGAATAAATGACTAAAGTCCAATGTAAACATAACAATTATATAGAGATCTCCATTATTTATCTGAATTCATCAGAGTAGAAGGTTTGCAATTTGATGATTAGTTTAATACCATCTTACTCTAAATGGTACATGTGTTTTATTTCAGGAAGATGCTTCACTAAAGATACTATAATCAAGATTCTATGAAATGATCGTCTAAGAAAATGCTGAGCATTCATCAAATTGATGAGCTTGGGTTATCCAGGGGTGGTGCTCTACATGGCTAGTTGAACCTACTTTAATTCTCAGTTTCATTAAGAATTCAGATATGATCTTGATTGAAGTTCATTTTAAGCTTATTTATAATCTCTTTTATGTAAATTTATTTGATCTGCTATTCATATAATTATAGTTGTTTAAAATAATATGGTTCAAGTGTATCCCAATCATTGCGTCTGTTAAAGATATTAGGTTTTTATATTACGTATGAATTTATACTGGTAGTATTATATTAGTTTGAAAACTTGTATTGAATGTATAGTTATTTTTAAAAAAGTATATTTTTGTATTTTTAAGAGTAAAATGATGTCTAGAACGTTTTTATCCAATATCTTTTAACTTTCGAAAGTGTTTGATTTTCTCTTTCTCTCTTTAGAAAGGGACTCAAGTCTTTTTATTAAATTATATTAATAATCCATCTCCGAAGAGGAGTTACAAAAGAGGATATAATAGTTTGTCAAAATGATATTAACAGAGCTAATAATTTTGTCAACATGATATTAACAATGCTAATAATATAAGGTAATTTGTAGCTCACAACATCAAAAATTTAAAGAGCTACATCATCTTTATTGTTGCTCAATGAGTGCACGCTTGACTCTAGTTAATGCGCCATCAGATGCTATAGTAGTAGATATTAGGTTGGCGATGACATTTGGTAAAGCAATGGGATAACAAATTTTAAGGCACCCGTCTGGAAAATTTCAATTTAGTGCTCAAAATTTTAAATTTTTTAATTCAGTGACCAACCTTTTATAACATTGATATCTCATCTAAATGTTACTTATATTAGTATCTTCTTGAATTGAGTAATGAAATCTTTTTTATCATGTAGACAGCCACTTGAAAAATTAATTGCAACTAACCATCCACATGGACTGAAATACCCAACCCAATATACGAAAGAGGTTATAGGTTAATGTTTTAGTGCATGTGGATGATTAGTTAACATTAAATTTTCTACATAGACTCCAACATATGTATCATGGGGAAAAACAAGATTCCATTAGCTAAATTAATAAAAAACTAATAGAATTAGGGGGCTGTTGGTTCACAGGAAGGAATGATAATAGAAATAAGAATGAATATAGTAATGAATGAGAATGTATATTATCATTATATTTATGATGGTTGGTTAAGATGAAGGAATTATTACTATTACCATTGATAGCGGTTGGTTTGTAAAAAATATTGAGAAATAAAAATTTATTATATTTTAATTAATTTATTTATTATATTTTAATTAATTATATTGTAATAATCAATTAATTACAATAATTTAATTAATAAATAATTATATTTTAATTAGTTATATTTTAATTAAGTATAATGTAATAAATAAATAAATAATAATACATATTAATGATACTCATTCCTCTAGATTAGGAAAGGAATTGGGTATTGCCACAAAGAGGGTAATCAAAATAATGACTCTATAATCATAGTTCCTTATCAAACACAATTATTCATTACATAGCCATTCTTCTTTTTTCATACCCACTAAAAAAGTACACCCTTAATATTTTGAACTAAGTTGTCAAGGTAAAGTTAGTCACTTAATTGAAATTTTTAAAAATTTGGATTAGTCACGTAATTGAAAATTTTAAAAGTTTGGATACTGAACTAAAAAATTCCTAAAAGGATGTGCATTTTAGAATTTTTTATCCCTAAAATAATACTTCTTATCCAATTTAGTGTTTTGGAGTAGCAGCTTCCTTACATGGTAGTTTTCCTTTGAAAATAGATTAATTTGTCAAATGGCTCCTAAGATGCTTATGCAAGTAATTCTTCCTAATCAACATTATTGCAAAAATGAGCATTCAACTATTGGATGTAATTTTATAACTCTTTAGAGGCTAAAAATTTAAAGAATAAGTGGTCCTTAATTTCATCATCACTACGAGAGAGTTGACAAATAAGTGAGATAGGGAGGGAACTTTTAATTCTATCCAGAGTTAAGAATTTATTTTTTACAGCAAGTCATTTTACAAAAGAAAACTTAGGAAGCATGCATTTATGCTATTCCTATTTCATCCAATAAACTTTTAAAGCAAGATTCTTGAAGATTTGATAAGATGATCTATTGTTAATAAGCCAAAGGAGCGTCTAATCCAATAAGAAACATCTGATAGATGTTGATTTGGAAGATAATCAAGTAAGTTATCGTGTGCAAATTAGAAGCCCTTTTATTCGATAGATCATTCATTACCATTGAAAAGATTAAAAAAAACTTTTAACTTTATGCTTCATTAGATAACTTATGTGGATAAATTGAGGGAGTAAGTATAGAGGACCAACCTTAAACCAGTTTTCATACCACATCCAAGTGGAACTGCTATTGCCAATAATGGATTTGATTTCATGGCAAAGCTTATTTCTCAATTTTAGGATGTTTACTATAGTCCAAGATGAGTCAATATGAGGTTTGATTACCCAAATATGTTGGTTTTACGTGTAGTAAAAAGGAACCTAATTCATCTAAATAGATCCCTTGTCTGTAAGGATTCCATAGAGCCTTTTAGCAGGTGAAATATTGCTACTAAGCAACATAGGCCAAATTCCCAAACCCTCTTTCTCATTAGGTAGACCAGTGTCATCCCATTTAACCTTTGCATACGGTTTCCTATAGGTATCACCTATCTAGACAAAGTACCTCATAATTTTCTCCAAGACCTTAGTAGCACTGCTTAGTAAAGCCAAATGAGATATCTAATAAGCATGCAATTTATTGAGGAAATTTTTGATGAGTTGAGCTCTACATGCATAAGATAGGCTTTTATTAGGCCAATAACCTATCCTATTATATATGGAATCAAATATGGCTTGGCAATCAACAATATTTATCCTTTTAGTTATAATAGGAACACTAAAATATCTTAAAGGAAGCTTTCAAATATTTTACTTTGTAATAAAAGCGAGGTAATCATGCTAATTTTTTATAGCAATAAGGACCAAACAACTATCACGATTAAAGCTTAAACTGGAAAGTGAGCAAAAGTTAAAAAGAAAATCCATCATAACCTTAATAAAGGGTGGCTCAACTTTGCAAAGTAATAGTAGATCATTAACAAAAGATAATAATTCTTTGCTTCATACACTTATAATGGAATTTGAATGCATGATCTTTTCCAATGTTGACATAAGTAAGTTTATTTAATACTTTGATGCATATAACAATAAATAGGATCACCCAACCTAATACCTCTGCCACTTAAAGATAGGGGTAAGATTATCATTAACAGGAAACTAAAGAAAGCTACAAAAAAACATTATTGAATCTAAACAATAAATAAGTGAAGGAACTTAAGAGCCTTAAGAGCTTATAGAATGAAGCTCCAATTTATAGTGTCAAAGGTTTCACAGAAGTCTATTTTCATTGCACAATATGGTTTAGATCTCTTATTTTGATAACCCTTGAAGAGTTCATGTATCAAAAGAATATTGTCCCTAATGTTTCTTCCTTTGAGGAGAGCTCTTTAATACATGCACATCAGAGAATCCACAGCAAAATTGAGTCTGAAAACTATAATCTTAGAGATAATCTTGTAAAAGGTATTTTGATAAGAGATAGGCCTAAAATCCTTAAGTGAACTAAGGTTGGTGCAGTTAGGAGCTAGGAAAAGTAAGTCATATTAAATTATTTGATGAGCTTGTGTGCCTTAAAGAATTCCTGAATACCTTAACATACTTGAGGTTCGATAAGATGCTAAGATACCTAAATAAATAGGTATTAAATCTATTTAGACCAAAGGCCTTATTAGGATTGAAACTAAAAATAATTGCTTCAATTTCAAGAATCTCAACTTACTTACTTAGGTACATTGCGTAAATCTTGGAGATGGATTTGTTACAAAATCCTCAAGAGATGGAATAGAGACATTAAAAGAGCTAGGATCCATTAAAAATTCTTAAAGTAACTGAAAGCTAATTCCTTTTGCTCATTTCATCCCTCTATCTTTTTCCCTACTTCATTAATGAGATTAGAGATTTATTTGTAATCTTTTTTATAAGGATATATTTGAAGAATAAGAGATGTTCCTATCCCCTTTGAAAGCTATTAGACCCTTTCCCTTCTTCCTTAAAGTGATTTTTAAAGCTTTAATATAATCACAGAGGGTGTTTTTCTGATCATTGATAAATAATAAGTTAGTAGGGTTATGTTGGGATCGAAACTAAATCTTAAGTAGCTTGCTCCTGATGGCCTCATTATCCCTATACTTATTTGTGGAAGTCCTCAAATGTAAATCCTCAAGTCCTGATTTGATGAATTGAAATTTCATATAGCACTTCAATTATTCATAACATTCCACTTCCTAGATCAGCTCTTTCAAAATAACATCAAGCTTAAAATTCTTTAGGATATTATTATTACATTCTAGTGAAGATAGTAAAGCTCCTAAGATATTGGTTTAACCACTATTGATTAATAAGAACCAAATCTAGTTTCTTCCTCGTTAGCTAAATGCCTTGTTGCTTATTATACCAAGTCAATTGATGACCTTTATAAGCTAGGTCACCCTTGTTGGACCCCAAAATTTTTCTTAGAATTTATTTTAATAAATTAGCTAGCATGAGCAGAAATTAGAATTTTGAATTTACAAATTTTTGGAGTTAGTTATGAATATAATTATTTACATATGTTTGCATGTATTAATGGAAATGTTAGAATTAAGCAAGGAGTAAGTAGGCAATAGCTTAAACATAGAAGGGTAAGCTTAGAAAGACTAAAGTTTTCTTAAAATTAGTAAGAAAAGGAGATGAAGAGAGTCGTGTAGAAGAGAGAAAGAAAAAACTAGAAGAAACTAGAAGAAGAGAAAGATAAACGAACTAGAAAAAGAAGAAGGAAAGAAAGAGAAAGGAGAAAGAAGAATAAGGAAAAGGTTCAGCTGAGTTTTTAGGTATTCCCTATCTTTTCTTCTTGCTTTGGTAAAAGAAGAAATTAGTGAGAATGAGTCTTATATGTGGAAAATGAAGGGAGAAAGGAGAGAAGAAACATGTTCTTGATTTACATGGATTTTCAACTAGATATTAGTTACCTTAGCTTACTTATATCAAGAGTAGTTTAAGTCCAAGCTCAACGTTGATTATTAAAGTTATATAGATTTTCTACTTGTATATTAGATGAATGAAAATTTGTTTGTTTCAAGGGAACCAAGAAAATCGAAGACAAGAGCAAAAGGAGAGACAAACTTGAGTTTGGACTTACAAGTAAATAGGTGGGTAATACGTTTATAGTTATTGTGATGATGGGATAATTTCTTATATGATTGTATGTGTTTAAATGCTTGTCTTTGAATCATTATGAATGTGGGGAAAATTCTCTGTGATTTGATATCATGTTTACTTTGAAAGACTTTTGTTGCTTTTGGTATTAATGAAAAGAAGAAAAGCACAAAAAGCATGAAAATATGAATATGTTATGAAATGTGTAAGTATCGAAAATTTGCTTGTATGGGCAAGAGAGATACCATTTCATTCGTCATGTGCACATTGACTTAAAGCCTTCTCCCAGTTGCCCGCTTGTGGCATATGAGCTCCGAAAAATGGACTCATTTCGTTCATGGTGTAAACTTCAGTTTCGACATTTTGTTTTACGGGATTCTCTCAAGCCATTATATGTATACATTTCACTTTGATTTTTGGAACATGATATACGATTGAATGTTGTATTTTGATGGTTGAAAAATACATAATTTGATTTATGTGATAACCTGTTGTCTATGAGCTTGAACTGTGGATAATCTGATTGTTAGATTAAAATGTGATATAAATATATGTATATGCTTGGTTGTATGTATGGCTCGTTACTGATGGCTATAAACATATTAGCCACTGAGCTTCGCAGCTCACCCTATTATTTTTCACTCCTTAGGTGCAGAATAAGCAAATCATTAATCCTTGCAAACGTTGACAAACTCCAAGAAATTTATATTTTGTAATTAAGTTAGTTTGAACAATGTTGGTAGCTTTACAAGCATGTTAAGCATGAGCATATATGTTGTATTTTTGGATTATGCTACTATTTTTTACTCTTGATATGTAATTGAAGTTATGTATAAACTCTACATTATTTGAGAGATAAAACTATGTTTTGTTTGAGAAATGACAGTAAGAGTTAAAGAATTTCCCTTTTGTATATATGAAGAATTATCTTCTTTGTGGGTTGTAGCTATAGTTGGGAACAAAATGGTAGGCTGTTTGATGGCTTATGGATAGGTTTTCCTTAAGTAAATTGATGTATTAGGAGTTTTGTATGTATGGTCTATGTTTGATGGTTTCGGTTCTTTTGAAATGTGTAAAGATTCATATAGACAGTAGAGGAAAAAGGGGGACAGAAATTTTACTATCCAAATTTTTTCACTATCAAGTGTCTTTCTTAGATTTCACAATCCAAATTTTTTCAATCCTTAACTAATGCTCATTTACCCATCTTATCCATAATGACTCCTTCAATAAGGATTCTTTATAGCCTTTTAGCCATTAATAATTTATTTACCCATTTAATGGGTCTAATTCCATGTCCACCTTCTGGCTTGGGCATACATATATCCTTCCAACTTTACTTCAGTCTATGGTTTTGTAGTCATGTCCCTGATCTAAAGAAAACTTTTTAAGAGCCTCTTAATATTCTTATGAATTCTTTTAGGTAAGATCAAGAATGCAAATCATTAGGTATACATATTACTTAAAATTGAGAGAATTAATAATAACCTGCCTATAAATGATAAGCATTTAGTTTCTTAATTCCCAATTCTTCTTCTAATAATCATATAATGGTTGATAGT
>JAOSBO010000003.1:23701512-23714164 GCA_027563915.1 Erythroxylum rotundifolium
TGACTAAGTCCGACCATAGTTTCTATCGTTGAAACCCAAAATTAGAGACATAAATGATAGTAAGAGAAAACCTTTAATCTGACCCCGTAAATGACAGTGAAGATGTATAAGTTGGTCAGAAGAGTCCAAACTACTAGAAGAACACAGTTATATAAATAAACTATCTAGCCATTATAATGAGAAGAGTGGGAGAATACCCAATTAAGCCGAATTAACAAGAGCTCGATCCAGCCTTTTCCAAATGAGAAAATTCCCCTATTAGTTATTCGACCAAGTTGGCTTCTGACTCGAGGCCTTCAAATCCACCAAATCCATCACAAAAAGGAAAGAAAAGTGTTCATTTATTAACCCAGTATTAAGTAATCTTCCCCCTTTAATTTCAGTTGAAGAGAGCGAACAGTAAGGTCTTCGACAACCAACCAAGGTTTATCTACCATATGTTGCATCTGACTAAGTCCGACCATAGTTTCTATCGTTGAAACCCAAAATTAGAGACATAAATGATAGTAAGAGAAAACCTTTAACCGACCCCTTAAATGACAGTGAAGATGTATATGTTGGTCAGAAGACTCCAAACTACCAGAAGAACACAGTTATATAAATAAACTATCTAGCCATTATAATGAGAAGGAGGAGGGGTCTTTTATTTTAGTTTACAATATCCCTATTAACTACAGTTTGTGTTCTCGTTCCATTTCCTGGACCAAAACTTTTTTTCACAAGATTATTTAACTTACAAATATTCCAGATAAGAACAGTTATGATAGGGAAAGGGAACCCCCATATTTTCTATTTTTTACGCCTTCTGCCCAATCGTCACTATGGAGGTTGCATATTGAAATTCCTAAGGATAGCTGGGGAATTATTCTCCTCTATGAATGAATTGCATTTCAGCTCAAGAGAGGGATGAGGGCTTTCAATCGAAAATAAACCAGCTTCAAGTATTGAGCAGGAAGCAAAAGGGATGGAGGTCATGCCACAACTGTGTGGAGTACCAGGGGAGGCAATAGTATATGGTTCAGCATATGAAATATGAGAAGGATCTAATGGTGGTAATGCAATTCCCTACAAATCATACCTCCCATCATTGCCCATCATGTTACCAAGAATGTCCACCATACTATCACGAACCTCCAAGTCAATTGTGGAGTCAAGATGAGGGGTTAAAGATTCAATATCCCTAGTGATTGCCTTAGGAAACTCGGACTTCTCCACCTATGCAATAAGGCTCTCCACAAGGACAAAACCGATTGCATGCAATTAGGGACTACATACAGGTTGGCCTCCCAACTCAACATATCCCTATCCTTAACATGCTAGGCACTAGTATTCGACACATATTTAACCTTAGAACTAAGATCAAAATGCCAACTAGATAACAACATACAATCAATAGGAACTCATTGCCTAGTTGAAACATTGGCCTTCCAAAGGTAGCTGATGGGGATAACAATTTTGATGACAACTTTATAATATTTCAAAATTCAAGTTGGATTCATTTCCTTGTATAAGTAATGATATAATTCTTATAAGGAAATAAAATTATAGGATAATTGCTTCCTTTCTTACAAGAACCCTCTTTATAAACTTACCTAAATAGAAATGGTTCCACGACATCTGGAAGCATCTTACTAATTCAAATACTTGGCTCTGGAAGCCTTGAAATAATGTTTATCTTAACGACTAAATATCAAAGATTTCAGTAGAGATGATATCGAAGATTAAGTGATGAATAGGTGAAAAAATATCTATTTAAAGAAGAAGTCACAACATTTGTAAATAAGAGACACAGACTTGTGAAATACTTTAGCAGCATCAATATCTATATCAAAATCCTTGTGCCTTAGAAAGTGAAATCACTCTATTGAGAGAGAGTATTAAACCCTTTATACATTTCTTGTAGAAGTTTGTTAAACACTAAGAGTGTGGAAGGTTGAAAAACCTTGAAAAATATGTACTTGTAAGCTTGTAGAGGCTTAGGAAAATTTACTACTTGGAATTTATAGTGAAAAATCAAGTTGAATAATTGGGGACTGGACGTAGGCTTTGTTATAAGTCAAATCAGTATAAATTGTCTATGTCACTCTCTCTTTCTCTTAAATTTTAAATTTTCGCATTATAGTGTTTATGTTTTCAACTTGCAAGAGGCTCCTTCAGTTTGACAATAGGAACCTTTTGTTTTATACCGCAATAGGTTCCTTTCGCTTTTGAAACTATTGACAAGCTCCTATTGATTAATAGGCTCCGTATTAAGAGTTATCAGACTCACATCGACTAATAGGTTCCTTTCTTTTTAAGCGCTAGCAAGCTCCTATCAATTAAGTGGCTCCTTCCCTTTTAAGCACTAACAGGCCCCTTTCAATTAACAGGATGCTTTTATTTTCACCGTTGACATGATCATTTCGAAAGTTGATAGGAACCTTCTATCTATAGACTTATTTTGTTTATGAGGATATTATTAATTTGAAAATACCTTGTAAATTTTTTTATACACAATTCACCCCCCTTTTGTGTGTGTTTGCTTTATCATTTGGTATCAGAGCCAAGTTTCACATTTATTATGTTTTACAACACATGATAGATCATGGAAAACAATTTAAGAAGCCATAAAGGACAATCCGTCTCAAAGTCTCCTTATTTCAATAAAATAACTACTCCTACTTGAAAGAGAGAATGACTATTTATCTTCAATATGTAGATATCGAAATTTGGCAAGCTATTGAGGTTGGAGCCACCCCTCCTACTACTGATGATGTTAAAGTGTGGATTGATGCTAATAGAAGAACCGTACAGCTGAATGCTAAAGCAAGACATTATCTAATCTGTGCACTATCTCTAAAAGAGTACAAAAAGATATCTTACTATTCTACAGGAAAGGAAATATGGGACAAACTATAAGTCACCTTTGTAGGAACGAACAAGGTAAAGAAACATAGAATAAGTCTTTTAGTGCGTCAATACAAAACTATTTTCATGAAACAGGGAGAAACAATAGATGAATTCTTTGGATGTTTAATAACGTCATCACTACCTTGAAGAACTTGGGCAAGATATATCCCAATGATGAGCTTGTGATAAAGATTCTAAGATCACTACTAAAAGGAATGAAGACTTAAGATGACAACTCTAGAGACTGCAAAGGATCTCGACACTATCTCACTTGACTAGTTAAGAAGAAACTTAATGATCTATGAAGTCAAACTTAGGCAGGATAAAGGATCCTCATACAAAAGAGGAATGACACTAAAAACATACAATGAATCAAATACAGATGAAAGCAACACTGAATTGCAAATACATGAAGATGACAAATTCAATTTTGTAGTCAGAAAATATTCCAACTTCTATAAAAAGAAGCTGATGAAGAAAAGAGAAGGAAACAAGAAAATTAGAAATAACATGTTCTTATCAAAATGGAGTAGTGGTAATAGTAATAAATAAAATAATCAAATCATATGCTATCAATGCAAGAAACCTAGACACATAAGACCAGAATGTCCTCTTCTTCAAAATGGCAAATCAAAAAATAGAAAACTCAAAAAGCAAGCTATGATTGCAACTTGGTCAGATGAGGACTTTAAAAGTTTTGAAGAAGAAGAAGAGCCTGAAGAAGTCAACAATTTTTGCTTTATGGTCGAATCAGAGGCTGATGGGGCATATTATTCTAACTTCGATATTGAAATTGATGAATTAAGAGATGCATAATAGTGCAGTGTTTGAAAAAGGCTGAGAAGTCTAAAAATAATGATGCATCCTTGACGAGTAAGATTGAATCACTAGAATTTGAGAATAAAATTTTTTTGTCTAGAATTATGTCTTTTGAAAATGACAATAAGTAAAAAGTCTCTGAAAAGGAATTCCTAGAACAAAAGGTAAGTCAATTAGATAATGCATTGTTTGAAAATGATTATGTTAAGGTAAAACATTTAGAAGAAAAAGTTGCTTCTCTAGAAAAAGATCTTGTTAAATTTTGTTGATGATAGGAACAATCTTGATGCACTATTTGGGAGTGGTAAAAGAGTTTTTGACAAGGCCGGAATAGGATATAATGAAAACAACAATATTAGGCCATACAAGAATTTCTTTATTAAATCCAGCAATAGCCTTAGCCAAAACAACAAGAACCTGACAAATGGCAAAAATCATAGTAACTATCATTCATAAGTTTTGTATGATTATTGTCGTAGACATGGTTATATTACCCATTCATGTTACTTTTGAAAAATGAAGAAACTATCTCAAAAGTATGTTTAGAGACCGAAAGGTCAAACTACTAACTTGAAAGGACCTAAAAAAATTTGGGTACCTAAAATAAGATAATACATTCTGCAGATATGCTTTAAAACGGAGACAAGAGAAAATCAATTGATCAAGACACATGATAGGTAAAATATCACGTTTCAACTATATTGAAAGGAAAGACGGAGGTAATGTTATCTTTGCTAATAAAAATAAGCAAAAGTCACTAGAATCGGTAAAATTGGTGACTTTAACTCTGCTTTTATTAATAACGCTCTTTATATTGATGGATTGAAACATAACTTATTTAGTGTAAGTCAATTATATGATAAGGGTTATAGATTTACTTCATATCATCACATTATGAAATTATCACTACAAGAAAAATAGGAATTAGGGACAAACAAATACAAATAGACATAAAATTGTTGCAAATTACTAACAGAACATTGATGGGAAAATTTTTCATTTAGCAGCAATAGTAATATCCATCGGTAAATATGAAGGGAAATCATCCTGGGAAAATTTGTGATGAAATTTATCAACCGTCTAACGTGATCGTTGGTAAAGAAGACGGGAATTTTTTACTTCACCGATAAAAATTTGTCTATCGGTAAATGTCGTCGGTAAATATGGAGGGAAATCATCTCGAAAAAATTTGCGACGGACTTTAGCGACGGTATAACTTGCTCGTTGTTACAAAAAGCAAGAACTTTTTAAGTTTGTTTCTGTCGGTAAATTCCGTTAGTCAGAGGTTTTCCTTCTGTCAGATCACAATCATGCAGAAGCATGATCGTGATTTTTTGAGTTTATCAATAGAAATGTGTCCATTGGTAAATTCCATAGATCATGATTTTTTTGAGTTTAATGACAGAAATGTGTCCGTCGGTAAACTCAAAACTTATACGTTGTCATCTGCTTCAGCTTCAGCATTTTAAAGTAAATTAAAATGACGTCGTTTTGTTTAACACCAAACGATGTCATTTTCTTTTACATTTAATAAACCCAAATTCCTCTTCCCCTCCCCCCATTTGCGTCTTCTCCAATTTTTTCTCTCCCATCATCATCTGCGATTTTCTTCTCTCCATCCGTCTTTGTTCTTCATCTGATTCTCTGTCATGTCTCTAACCACCGTCATCGTGTGCTTCAGTGGAGGCATTTTTGAAGCTATTGTCATGTGGTTTTTCATATATTAGATGAAAGTTAGTTTGGATATTTCATTAATTTTGTTAAAAACATTTTAAGGCGTAAATATTATTGATAGAAGAGACAAGACGTGATTTTTGGTTATGATGTTGGTATAAATTTCTTATGCATGTAAGGTGTTTGATTAAATGTCTGTTCATTGAAACAATGATTTCAGTTCTTTAGATAAAGTGTAGGGTTAAAGGGTATTACTTCTTTTTTCTTTTGTTCACTTAAGAAATACTATGTGTTTTAATTTTGTAATTTCATAGACTTAAATTTGTATATCAGCACAATCGATTTTTAATACATTACAAGTTGCATTGTTTGTTATTGGGAAAATTATTTTGAAAATCCTCAATTTATTTTAATTAAAAACTCAAAACATTGTTAGTGATCTAATTGTGTTCATTTTTTTTTAATTTGAAACAATCATATGTGGTTGGTGGTTGGTGATGATGCCCCAACTTGTTAAAGAAAGGGGTGGAACCAGTTCATGCAAGTCACGACTAGGTCATTGCTTTGGCTTTATCAATATGTGGATTTTTCATTTCTCTATCATGCATTGATGTAACATTAATGACTTGTCATGCCACCTCTATTTTACATTGATATAATGTTTAAGTCCTATACTATTTCTCAAATGACATGCTCCGTCACTTTTTTCTATATCAAAATTAACTAAATATCACTAATACAGTGCTAAAATCAAAACTTATAGGTGTGAAATTTGTAGGATTTGGTTATTATTAACTTTTGTTTAGTGCTTTGCTGTAAGAATTTTTACATACAATCTAGGTCATAGATATGCTCATTGATTCAACTTTAAGATGTTAGTTCATTTCATATTATATGATTTAAATTTGTTTTTCAAGAATAGAAGCTCGGGGATTTATATTTGGGCCATCCATCGTATTGGCAGTTGGAGAGTCAAGCTAGATTGTTCCACTAAGAAAATCAAGGAAATTTCTTGGTATTATTTCTTCAAATTTGTAGTAGTTTCATCTAATATGTCCTGGGATATATGTGTGCTTGGTCTAATGGCATAATCATTGATGAATTTTTATGTTCTTCTTTAATAGCCTAACTATTTATATTTGAGTTATGTTTGAATCATTGATGAGTAGATGTTTGATGCATATATTGTATGTGGAATGAGTTTGAGCTCTTATTAATGATTTAAGGCATAATAAACCCCTAGGATGGTATATAGGTTGGAAACCTGTGATACCGCTCCCAAGAGGCTTATCACTGAAATTTCTATGAGCCTAGGAGTCATAGCGAGAACTTGTTTTCTTGATTCACAGGTGTAAACAATGTCACGTACCATAGATTTGAAAACAATTGTATGTCATTAATTTGATCGATTAATACTTCAGCTTCGATGTGATTAATACAAACTTAGTATGAACACAAGGAATTAATATATTTTATAGACAAGAAAAATTCTTTACATAGTAAACCCCTAGGACAATATATAGGCTGGAAACCTGTGATGCAGCTCCCGTGAGGCTTATCGGTGAAAACTTTCACGAGCCTAGGAGTCACAATGAGAAATTGTTTTATTGATCCACATGTGTAAACAATGCCGCATACCATAGTTTTGAAATCAATTTAGGTCATTAATTCAATTGGTAATATTTAGGGGATGTTGTGTAAAGTTTAAATGTTCTATAAACTTTGGGGAACGTAAAGGATACTAACTATCGAATCACTGTTTGAAATTAACAGTTTTGCAGAAATGAGTAGTGTTGATAAATCTTGGATGTATAGACGATTAACACCTAATGGTTTCATTAACACTGAGTTTGTTGAGGGGGTTGAAGCTTTTATTCATTATGCATATTCTTAACCTGCATATATAGATGGGCTAAAGATCAGATGTCCATGTAAAAGTGCAAACACATTCATTTCCTTCCTATTGATGAAGTGAATGGGCATTTTTTAAGAAGATGATTTGTCCCAAATTATTTTGAGTGGACATGACACGGGGAACTGTTGATTTATAACACTTCAAGGGATAAAGAAGCACAATCATCAGTGAGCTTAAAAGAGTTTGAAGGGGGGATTGGATTTAAAACAAATAATTTGGATGCAAATGAAAATCTTTACATGCAAATGGTTTATGATGCAGCCAGTTATACCTTTCAAGAAAATATAGAAAATCTTAAAGAAGAACCTAACCCACAATCCAAACAGTTTTTTGACTTACACTCAGCTGACCAAGAACTATCTTCAAATTGTGAGACAATGACTCAATTGTCTTCAGTTACTCGTATCTTGAACATAAAGTTTGAATGGAATATTTTAATCGTAGTTTTGGTAAAATTCTTAGATGGTATAATGAATGATTGCCTCTTGATCACATAATGGTTGATAGTTTTTACAATATAAAGAAACTTATTAGGAGTCTTGGTTTGCCCGTTGAAAAGATTGATTGCTCCAAATTGAGATGTATGTTGTATTAAAATGATAATGTGGAATTAGAAGAGTGCAAATTTTATGGTCAATCTAAGTTTAAGCTTAGAAAACATTCTATAAAAGGAAAGTTAGTTCCCTAGAAATGGATGTATTATTTCCCACTAACTCTAAGACTTCAAAGACTATATACTTCTGATATTACTACGTTACATGAGATGACATAATGAACACTAATAGGAAGCTGGAATAATGAGTCATCCATCAGATGCATTGGCATAGAAACATTTCAATGACACCCATTATGAGTTTGCAGCCGAAAGTCGAAATGATAGGTTGGGATTGTCGATGGATGGATTCCAACCTTTTGGTCAATCTGGCCAGCAATATTCATCATGGCTATTCACAATTACTCCTTATAATTTAACTCCATAGATGTGTATGAAATGGGCATTTATGTTCTTGATAGTGATTGTGTTAGGGCCTACAAATCCGAAGCATAAAATTGATGTATTCTTACGACCACTGATATCTGAATTGCAGTATCTTTAGGAATATAGTGTTGAGACATGTGATGTGTCTCTGAAACAATATTTCGTGTTGAGAGCACCTTTGATGTAGACAATTATTGATTTTTCAACATATGCCATGTTGTCTGGATAGAGCATAGCAGAAAAATTGACTTGTCCTTATTGTGACAATAATTTTAATGCGTTTTATCTTCCAAACGGGGATAAAATATGTTGATTTGACAACCATATAAAATTTCTTCTTCTAGATCATCCATTTAGGGGCAATAAACAAAAGTTTATTAAGAATAGGATGGTAAAAACTTCATCTCCCCCTCACAAAATTGGTGAAGAGATATTGCAAGAGATTGAGGAACTAGGCTTGCTAAAAGTTGCATAATTTAAAGCTGATAAAATTAATACAAGCATTAGTAGAAACTTTGGTTGGAGAAAATAAAACATCTTTTGGGATTTTCCATATTAGAAAACTAATTTGATACATCATAATCTAGATGTGATGCATATTGAATTTTTTTGACAATTTGTTCAATACCATTATGGACATTAAAGGGAGGAAAAAAGACAACGCAAAATCACGAGCTGACTTGAAACTTTTTTGTAGAAGGAATGGATTATATAAAGATCTTAGCACCGGTAAATATCTGAAAGCATGTTACACTTTGGACATAAAGCAGAAAGAAATATTACATGAATGGTTGAAAAGTCTAAAGTTTCCCTATGGTTATGTTTTAAACTTGGCAAGGTATGTGGACATAAGGAAGCAAAAATTATTTGGGATGAAAAGTCAAGATTGTCATATGTTTATGTAAAGGCTAATTTCAATTGCATTTCGGGAGTTGCTACTAAATAAGGTTTGGGAAGTAATAACATAATTAAGTTTGTTTTTCAAAAGCTTAACATCATCTGAAATTAACTTGACTAAAATGGAAAAACTAGAAAGGAAAATTCCAATAATTTTATGTAAGTTAGAAGGGATATTTCCTCCAAACTTCTTTGACTGTATGGGACATCTACCTGTCCATTAGCACACGAGGCTAAACTAGCCGGTCCAGTTCAATATCGTTGGATATTTGAGAGGTATGTAATTCAACAGAAATGATTGTAATTGAAGTCATATCATGTTTTAATAACTAAATTCATATAACCCTATTCTCTTATATAGGTATTTGCATCACTTAAACAAAAATGTGAAAAATAAGGCTAGAGTTTAAGGTTCGATATGTAATGCTTATTTAGTGAAGGAAGCTAATACATTTTGTTTATATTATTTTGAGCCGCATGTTCACACAAGAGAAACAGAAGTTCCTCGTAATGACGACGAGGGAGGAATTAGTGATGGTGATGACAACTTATCCATTTTTCATATATCCTGGACAAACATATGGACATTCAACAAAAAGAATGTTAATAGAGGAAGAGATTGAGGCTTCCTATGCTTATATTTTATTGAACTACCAAAAGGTTCAACCTTTCGTGTAGTAAGTTGAAATTGATTATTTAGGTTTTGAATTTTAGTGTTATTTATAACTAAAATACATAATAATATTTTTAGATTATACGCAGAATTGTTACGCGAGCTCATGCTTGACAAAACACAGGATGATATCAATAAAGAAGTTAGAAGATGCTTTCCTCCATGGTTCGAGCAATATGTAAGTTTTCACTTACAAATATTAAAATGAATGAATTATAAGATTTAAGTATTCAAACCATAATATACTATTTAATATGGTATTTTCTTTTCCGTAGGCCTTAGAAATCCAATAAAGAACAAGTTGATAAGTGATCTTGTGAAGGGACCTTTGTGAACGGTTAAATCATATCTGGTGTATTTTGTTAATAGATAAAAATATCATACAGAATATTATGGTCATAATATGACAACAATAAATAGTGGAGTTTACATATAGGGAGAATTTATAGATTATTATGATAAATTTATTGAGATACTTGAAACTGAGTACCCTACATTGCCAATAAAGTGAAGTATGATATTTTAGTGTAACTGGTTTGATCCAATTCTAAATGTTGGTACAAAAGTGCATAGCCAAAATAATCTAGTTGAAAGCAACAAGCGAAGCAGATTTTGACATTTTTAACATTTCGTGTTGGCAATGTAAGCGATACAGATGTATTATGTCCCTTTTCCCAGCTTATGACAAGATAAGTCAGATTGATTAGCTATTTGCAAATTTAAACCTAGAGGTATTTTTGAATCACATGGAAAAGGAGAACAAAGAATTGAAAGTGAAGCGTTTCAGGAAGGTGCTTATGAAACAAATGCATCTATCGTATACCGGGGTAATAAAACTTTGAATGATACATGCAATGAATATGTTGAAATTTTATCTAGAGAGGATGAGGAGGACCAGCGATATGAAGAAGAGCCTGAGATTGATTCAAATTCTTCAAAACAATAAGATGATTTTGATTTACGATTAAGTGATGATAGTGATTAATTTGTATTTGTAATTGAATATTATATTAAACAAATTAATTATTTCCTTTTCAATATATTGTATAAAATATTGAAATGAAATTGTAATATTTCTACAAAATTCAATCAAATATTAATTTTAGGTTGAAATATGGAACCGAAGAGAAGACAGGAGTCACAGTGACAAAGATTCAGACCACGATTCAGAGGTACTTACTATACAAGTGAAGCATCTCATGGTACAACAACTGGAGCTGAATCACCTCCTCTCTTTCCACCTACTAGACTTGCAAATGAGGCTACACCATCCACCACCTCTATATCATTCACTACCCCATTACCAACAGAGATATCAGGGTAAACAATGCAGATGAAGGAGACGACCACCAGCCTAGAGTTGAGGAACCTCATGGAAGAACTTACATCCTAATTTTTAATAATATGTAAGTGAAATATATGAATCATTATATATCTATAATTAAGTTATAGGTTTAAATTTTAAAAATGGTATATCTTATTTGTTTTTATATTAGGTTCTTTCTATCTAGACCGTGCTCAAAAAACATGACATCAAAATTCAAGGAGAAGATTGATCTTGAGGGTTATGTATAGAAGAATATCTCCTAGGCAACTAAGGAATTTTACTATCACGAGTTTGAGGTACAACAAAAATTATTATTTTCTTTTTTAACAGTTTTATACATTAATTAAATAAATATTGTTACATCATAAGTATTTATGGAATGTTTTTCCTTTTATTTCAGAAATAATTTTTTTAGGATTCTCAATTTAACGCGATCATCTATAAAGTATGGGAGAAACGAGTGTGTCTACATTATCGTGACTTTGTTGCTACGATACACAGGGTCGGTGCACGACCGCCTTACATTTATGGAGAAAGATGGAGTCGTTGGCACCAGTATTGGACATCACCTTAGGCGATCTTTGTTTTATAGCGTAATTCAGCCAACAGACATGGAGAACCTGAGGGAGAGAGTCTTCCTATACATACGGGAGGATCTATTAGCCACCAGGAGTATGCAGAGAGACTTGTAAGTATCTATACTTTATATTTATATTCTCATCTATTTACTTTGCTATATTTTAATTGAATTTTATGTCTAAATTTTAGAATGAAAATAAACTTTCTCTAGAAATATTTGATTGAGGTGTTCTTTATATGGTTCGAAAGAGGACTTCAAGATCTACAAATTTTATGAAGACCTAAAAGATAGATTTTATCATCTGAAGGGTCAAAAATGGGAAAGACGATAGAAATCAAATATAGACGATAAAAGTCAAACATAGGCGATAGATACAGATGAAGCCAAATGAAAAACAGATGCAAAATGGAAAAAGACAGACGCATTTGGGAAAATTGCTATAACTTTCCTAAAGATATCAGATTGAGGTGTTCTTTATATGGTTCGAAAGAGAACTTCAAGATATACAACTTTCATGAAGACCTCAAAGACAGATTTTATCGTTTGAAGGGTCAAAAATGGGACAGATGATAGATACAGATGAAGCCAAATGAAAAGTAGATGCAAAATGGAGAAAGACAGATGCATTGGGAAAATTGCTACAACTTTCCCTACAGATATCAGATTGAGGTGTTCTTTATATGGTTTGAAATAGAACTTCAAGATCTACATCTTTCATGAAGACATATTTTCCCAAATCAGCCTATATTAATTCAGATTTTTCCCTCGAATACAGGACATGAATTTTTACATTCATCCAATGTACTGCACTCAGTTCTCAACTTCATGACAAATTTTGAGAGTCTTACAGACATAATTTATATTCTATGTCTTCATAAGAAAATTTAGCCATATGTTTC
>JAOSBO010000003.1:23714264-23733673 GCA_027563915.1 Erythroxylum rotundifolium
GTTCCCTAGTATCAAAACTCGCAAGAAGGCATTTCTTACATGCCAAAATTTTCAGTCTATTGAATTCTGAATTATTGGACGGCCCTTCAATTCTGCATAGTACAATTGGAAGTAGTCTTAGCTATCAGTTCTGCATGGTACACTTGGAAGTAGTCTTAGCTAGGTTATCTTCTGGCTTACTTTCCAATTCCAAGGTACAAGAAGTCTTATTTTACTGATATTTTAAGCTGTGAAGCCCCAAGATCCTTAGTTACTGGTCAGTGAATTAATGAATTTTCCAGTCCCTTTTCTGCAGTTATGTATTACCGGTAACTTGAAAACTTTTAAAATGAAGGGTTTCTCATCATATGTAGCACTAAAATCTTGTATGGTTGGTTCAATATTTTGAACTCAAGGTGTAGTTTTATTTATCATATATTTGTTATTCAATGTAATCATTTACACTTTATGCGTGCAAATATTTTAAATTGGACTTTTAAATTAAATATTTTTAATAATTTTAATTTGTTATTATTATTATTATTGTTGCTGCTCGAGATATTTTCCTAGCTTATTATTTCGATCCTGGTATGTCTTTTACTATTTGCATATTTTCAGTATAAATAATAACAGTATGCGATAGTTATTTGGACTTGATGTTCCAAGGTAAACAGAATATGATAATGATGTCTTAGATGCAGAGGCATTAATTCTCTAAATGATGCTTGGTAAGAGTCATGAACAAGAACATTAATTAGCTACCAAATTTGAATGAAAACGAATCTGATGCCTTTCACGTCTATTGCCATACCTAAAAATAAAACTAAATGCATTATAAGCTGAATCTAATGTTAGTTTAATTATGTATATAAATAATGATGAAAAAGATGCTGGTGGTTGAAGTGTGTGCACGTAAAGACATAACGATTGCACCAAATGAGGCCCACACTGCAAAGCCCAAAAAGCATAAAAGAATCAAGTAGCGAAAAACTACTAAACGTAAATGGTTCTCTATCTCAAGGTTAAAGAAATCCAAAAACACAGATAAAGATTATCTAGTATTAGAAGTATGAACAAATATAAAGTACCGATTTCATATGAATTATTTTATTATAATTATTAATTTTAGTTAAACAGAAAAACTAAATACACTGAAAGATTACAAAAATAACTAATTCATTAAATTAATAAAAATAATGCAAATAAATTGAAGAAGAAAATTTAATATATAAAATGCTAGCTTTTCAATGTTCACAAAATTATAATTATGATATAAGATTGATTATTTAAATTGAAATAACGATTAACTTGGGCTTGCTTGTTTTCATTTTTATTTTTGGTTTTTTTGGTTTTGCTTTCAAATCCAATAAAAAATATGTTTGTTTAATTTTGATTTTTTCCAGAAATTTATGTTCTTTTAATAATTTTATTTACTATCAATTAAATATTTTATTTAATTATATAATATATTAATTGTTAATAAAAATTACAAATAATTTAATTTACTTAATAATTTTATTAAAATTTTGTAATTAAATAAATTAAATTTAATGACAAGATTTTTATTCCTATTCTTTGATTGAAATCAAACGAAGGACTAGAACCCACCTCTTTTAGATAGAAAGATTCCTGTGGGTAAGTACCCCTTTAGTTAAGCTAGAATCAATCTATTAAGTCACAAGATAGGCTCAACTACAACAACCTTTTAACTGGAAGGTGGCTAATTTAAGAGATTGAAGTCTTAGTGCCTGTTTGGATGAGCTTATATCAATAAAACTTTTGTCATTAGAGCTTTTCTAAAAAGAGCTATTTTGAAAAGTTCCAAATTTAAGCTTCATAAAAAGTTGTATTTTAGCTTCTAAATAAGTCATTTCTATTTAAAAAGTGATTTTAGATTTTACGGCCAAATATTCATCTTTCTTAAAAATAGATTTTGCGGTGAAAAAAAGTGCTTATTGTCTCTCTAAAAACTCAACCAAACAGATGCTTAATCCTAAAATGAACAGAGGATTTGACACAATTTCCCTGACATTTGTTAAATATAATTAAATATAAAATATCTTCAATAGATATATATTTTAAAATTTTAATTTAATCATTAAATCATATTTAAAATAAATTTTTTCATTAATAATTTGTTAATTTTATATAAGAAATTAAAATAAATTGGTTTAATTAAAAGCAATTTATCTTTAAGTTTTATCTAATTTGTAATTATTATCAGTGATAAAAATATAATCACATTGTCATTAACAACTAAACAAGTTTTTTTTAATTTGAAAGAAAAATACAAACTGAAAATTCAAAATAAAAATTGAAAACCACAATAAAAAAATAGAAATGGAACCGAAGGCCACCTTAAAGTATATATTCCCTCTCTCAAGGTGCAAAGGCATATTTGATTACGTAACTACCAATTCTCAATATAAAATTTAACTTAATCAAATTCATTAACTAAATTTAATCTATTTGGTTACCACTATTATTTAGGATACTTTCATTTTTTAGGGCTAAAGTGTTTATTTTCTTACTATACATGACATATTTTATATTTCAATCCTTCGTATAATCCTTAATATTGAATTTTTGATGGCCAATTACGAATCTATGATTAAGAATAAGGAGAAAAGTTTGACCAACAAATAGCCAAAAAGTATATTAATAATTAAAATATCCGTTATAGCTACATCCCTAACTCCATCTAAGGTTTCTAACCACTAAATATAATAAAATAAAACACAAGCATATCAATCTCAACGTAAGGGAAGCAATAGAAGGAAATAATTGGAGAAGTTGTCACAAACTTCTCTAATCATTCTCCCAATCCTCTTTTAATGTTAAGAAAGATTAAAACTATAAATGCAAAAATAAGTTGGTTGTCAAACACCTTCCAAAAGTCTCTTAGGTTAAACTTAATAAGAGTATTTATAATCAAAATTACAAAAAAATCCTAGATTACCTGAACTTAAGAACTAATACATCTTCATAATTTGTACGAGAATTGTTAAACCAAGATCCACACCGGATTTTGTTATAGAACTTTTGTTTATTATAAGATAGTGTATAACTGGTGCCTAATACTAAGTTGTAATTAATATTGACTTTGTTATATAATTTTCTTTGTAAAAGCATGACGAATCCAGTTGTTGACCTCATCTTCCACTCCATCAATAGTCTTATTCTACTTCTCAACCTCTCTGAACTTTTGTAAAAGGAAAATGTTTGTCTCCTCGACAAGTCTGGCTCCTGTTATACCCTTTTCTACCAACTTCTTATCTTTTCAATATATTCTAGCTAAGTTTGACTTTCGATGTCTTCTACAAAGTCGCTGTCCATTTTCTTATCTTCCAAATTACTATAAAATCTCATCGATTACACAATGTTAGAGAAAGTTACACTCAAATTTGTATTTTTTCTTTAAACATATTACCTATTAATTAATGAACCAAACATAGGAAAATGACATAAAATTTATATTAAACATGCTATAAAGTATTGCTCCTGTTGTACCTCTTTCTCTCTTTTTCTCTCTAGCTCTATCTCTTTGTCCTTGCCTCGCTCTCTCTCTCTCTTTCTCTCTTGCTCTCGATCTATTTCTTTTCAAGTGAGTCATTTAGAAACAATCTCTGTACTAATTAGGGGTAAAGCTTTGTACTATTAGACCTCCTTAAACCTCACGTATCAGTGGGATTCATGCTAAGTGTTGTTGTTATTTATAAAGATGTCAAATATCAAGTAATATAACATCAAAAATATAAACCTACCAAATTTCTCCACACTTAATTTATTGCTGGTACTCAAACAATTAACAACAATTAAACTCTAACTAAGACTCAACTAAAACAAGAAACCATTCTATTAATGTAAGTGTATTGTAACATATGTCATAAGTCTTGAAATCCTAAATATCCCTAGTAGAAGAGTTATAATTGTTTAATAGTTTACTTAAATGTTACCTATAAATATTTGTTGTTCGTGAGTGGTTACCCAACTGTTTCCCAATTCAAGTGGGTTGTATGTGTTGATTTTATTTTTGAAACCTCAAGTTTGCTACTAATTATCTTTGCCTATTGTTTTGATGGGAAGACAGCGAGGAGTATAAAATATGGGATATGGTAATGGATCCCTAAGCTTGGGATTATTCTGCACACACCATCTGATTGCATCTGTTAAAGCTTAGAAGAGCCCTCAAACCCATTCAAATCTCAACATCAATGGCAGGAGGTATGGGATCAAAATTTCACATTTTTATTTGTTATTGTAATGGACATGTATCTAGTTTATCCTCATGTCTAACAATTGGTATCAGAGTAAATTTACTTCTACCTATATGTAGTTGAATTTCTGAGATTATATGCATGGATGGGCGAATTTTCTGTAGTAAATATTGATATTATTAAAGACAATAAATTGTGAAATGATTTAATTGTACAAATCTAGCGTATTATGGTTTCGAAATGATTTAATTGTTTTTAGAAACTGAATTCCTAAGGTAGCTACGGTTGTATGGGTAAGTAGGGAGAGGACACAGCTGTTGGATTTTCGGTATAGTCACTTACTTGACCATTATATGGCTGGTATACATCTTTGTAATCAACAGGATAAATGGATATGGATGACAAATAATGGCGGGGAGTTTTCAACCAAATCAACACATAGAATAGTGAGGAGGCTGCATGTTGTAGGACCATGGGCTGATCTGGTATAGAGACAGGTGCTCGGCCCTAAAGCTACTATTTTCTTGTGGCTTGCTATTAAAAATTGATTGAGCACTAAGGATCGATGGTTTGGCAGTTATGATCCTATTTGTGTGTTGTGTAAATAGGACAATGAGAGTTGTAATCACTTGTTTTTTCTTTGTCATTATACTAAAATGGTGTGGAGCATAATCTTGCAGTTGTTAGGGGTTCATAATATTTCCTATGAATGGACGGAAGTATATTGAATGATGTTATATGACCATCCAAATTTGGGTTGAGAAATGATCCTATCATCTGGACATCGTTTCAGATGGTGATATATTACATTTGGAGGGAGAGGAACTGCCATCTCTATTAGGAAGTGAAGCATCAAAAGAACGAGCTTTACAACTGCTACTGTCAATCTGATCAGAGAGTTATTCATCTCCAAAGAAAAATTAGACATAATTAGCTAGGAACTCAAAGTGAATTCGTTACTTCAGTTGGTGCAATGTGGTTATTAGATGTATGTTAATAGTAGTATAGTATTGACGTTGTAATTTTATTATTATCATCCTTGTAATAGAATTGTATATATTTTTCTAGCTTTGGTAATATATTGCCTTTAAATTTTCAAGAAAAAAACCGAATATTGAAAAAAAAGAAAACAAAACACACAAATTGGATCGATGTGCTTGGATCTACATTTTGGCCTATACCAGAGGCCCTGCTAATTAGTAATGAAGCATATTTTGAGACCCTAAAGCAGAGAAGAAACTTTCATGTTTAGTGAGACACAAAGTAACTACAATTTCTAGAAGTTTGTTCAGTGACCATTTAAATAATTGCAGTCAAAATACCAGAATTCCAAGTTGGGGGCTAAAGGTGCTGACAAGAAAAATGAAGCATTCGAGATTCAAGAATAGAAGCTTTACTCATCTAATTTAGTCAAATAATTCATTTCATATTTTACCCTCATTTATTATGGTATTGTTTTTTTCAAATCATAGCTCATACAACCACATTTATGTCTAGATTTGCAAACCCACATGGATATGAGTGCATTAAAGCACAAGGCAAGGCGATTGCTTGCATCCCAATACTCCAAAATAGCAAAAAGAAAGATTGCCAGCAGAGAAGCCTCCTCGGTACTTCGAAATTTCAGCACTCCACTTTCTCACCTTCATTGTGGTTGTCTCAGCTATCATCTCGAAGTTCCAAAACCTCATTTTCTCGGTTAATGATTGCTTCATCTTAATTTACAAATCAGCCAATTGAACTCGGGTTGGACAAAGCGTAAAATACCTACACACTTCTTGAAATAAAGATCACGAAAAAGATGTTTTTTTGTACAATATATCTATGGAACGCAGTCTTTAGGTGAAGAAGCACATATAAAAAGATGCTTTTTTGTACAATATATTCATGAAACGCGGTCTTTAGGTGAAGAAGATATGTGCCAAAAACGTAGAATACATGCAAATTGAATGCTACGTGAAGTGAGAAATAAAGTAAAAACAAAGAAGAGGAGAGACAGAGAAGAAAACAAAAGAAAAACCCTAAATATTAATGGCGGAGTTGTATGTTGGCAGATGTAAACATTGAAGGAAGGCAATAAAAGGTGGCTTTCTGATATAGTTGGTTAGGTCTGTGTTGTTATAGTGCTTTCAAAGTCATTTTATCTCTGCTTGCCTTTGGGTGCAATTCCAAAGAAACAAGAATCAGGTACAACTCTTCTTCTCTTCGCCACTATATGAATCCAACTCAGGTAATGATGATATTGATTGTGAATCTGCAGTAAGGGGTCCTCTTTTGCAGGTTTAATTAACCCTCTTCAACCACCTTCCTTCTTACCATATTTAGAACAGTACACCAGAGAGAGACAGTGAAAGAGACTGAGAAAGAGGTCATTTTGTTGTTTGTATGGGTGTTTGGTGATTGTGAGGGCATATCAAGAAAACTAAAAAGTCAGATTTGTTGTTGAGTTGTTCTATTTTTTACTAGTTATAGAGTGCTGGTTACTTTAGTAGTTTCCTTCTTTCTTGGCACTGCATGAAGCATGGGGCTTTTGGTAAGGAAGAGAAGATTTCTACTCCTTTTTCTTCCTCTTCTTCTAACCCTTCTCTTCCATGGGAGATTAGCTTTTGCCTCTACTCTAAATTACACTGATTATAGACGAGTTAGTAGCTTGAGACTAGAAAGGATCCAAAGGCACTTGGAAAAGATTAACAAGCCTCCTATCATCACCATAGAGGTACATCAACATATCTTCTTCATCCTCTCCAGCTACTTTTAACATGAAAAGTATTTGTACGTATTATATATTATTCTGGGTTGTTTGCAATTTGATCCCTGCCAGAGCCTAGATGGAGATATCATAGATTGTGTTCATAAAAGAAAACAGCCAGCACTAGATAACCCCCTTTTGAAGAATCATAAGATTCAGGTACTAAAATTATTTTTTAAAAAAAATAAAAAAGATGCTCTCTCTTTTTTCACATGCAAAACATATCTTAACACAAAGAAAGAAAATTTGCCTTCCATTCTAGCATTCCTGATGTTTTGTTGACCTATGCATGTGAAGTATATATAAACATTTTGGTTTCGTGATTAGGATGTTACGTTCTTTTTGTTCTTCTATCCAGGTGAACGAAGCGTATAATTATTTTGCATTCTTTTTTTAAAGATAGTATTGGTTAAATCATGAAAAAGGGTTTACTTGTTTTGACATTCCGTTTCTTCAGAGAAAGCCATCGGAAAGACCAAAAGTGATAAAAATGTCAAAAGAGAGAACCAACCAGGGAAGAGAAGGAGCTCAGCAAATGTGGCATAGAAATGGGACCAGATGTCCACAGGGCACAATCCCTTTACGGCGTAGCACGGTACATGATGTGTTGAGGGCCAATTCTTTGTTTGACTTTGGAAAGAAACGCCATTCCATGTCTCTCCTTAGAGGCTCCGATGCACCCGACGTCGTAAACGCCAACGGTCATGAGGTACGTAGAATCCCATACTCTTCCTTCTCTGATTAAACATTTTTAATTAAAACCGTGCGTAAACATTTAGCACGCGATTGCCTACACGGGAACGTCCAGAGAGGTGTACGGAGCGAAAGCAACTATAAACGTGTGGGACCCATCCATCGAAGAGGTCAACGAGTTCAGCCTCTCGCTGATCCGGATTCTTTCGAGATCTTTCGACGGTTCAGATCTCAACAGCATAGAAGCCGGGTGGCAGGTACTTGTGTTATAAACTACTGAATTAAGCGTAATTTTGAATTCTAGGAATCAGTAAATTATATTAATTAATAATAATTTCTATTCTACTAGTCAGGTCAGTCCGGGGCTTTATGGAGACAACAGGCCCAGATTGTTTACGTACTGGACAGTAAGATTGAATGAGATCTCCTACTTTTATTTATTAACGATTGGTTTTTAAAACTAATCATTTAACCAAAAAGAATTATATGAAGATGAGATTGTATTTATGAATGATTGTTTAACTAGCCAATTATATTGTACAGAGTGATTCATACCAAACCACAGGATGCTACAATCTTTTGTGTTCTGGATTTGTGCAAACCAACAGTAGGATAGCCATTGGAGCTGCAATTTCTCCTGTATCATCCTACTCAGGCAACCAATATGACATTTCCATCCTGATTTGGAAGGTAAAGCTACTGATGTCATCATCATTACTTTATTTAGTTAATATAAAGCTAAAGCTATTAGACAATACAACACTGATTATGCATTTAATGGATCTATTAGGATCCGAAATTAGGAAATTGGTGGATGAGCTTTGGTGATAACGATTTAGTAGGCTATTGGCCAGCTGAAGTCTTCACACACTTATCAGACCATGCAACCATGGTGGAGTGGGGTGGGGAAGTGGTCAACTCCAGGGCCAACGGTCGGCACAATCCTCAATGCTCATGATCATCTTCCTATCCATCCCAATTCTTTAATTATGTAATTATAGCTATGCTATTTCCAATTTTGTTTAAGCTAATTTTCAGAAAATGTTTTGAATATGTATGAAGCGAAATAATTATCGCATGGAAGTAGCACCTTTTTGGATTCAAATGTTTAAATTGACCCACCCGGTTTTCTCTCTTCGATTCATAACTTCTAACCAAGCTAGTGGTAACGCATGTAGAATCTTTAACTAGTCTCGTTTATGTTGTTTTGCAATACGTAAGTTATTATTGCTTCCTTAATTAACATCCGAGAAATAATATATAAGTTTTGTTTATCGGGCAAAGGAAAAGGAAAATTGATTTCCATACATGACATGAGAGTTGAAACCATTTTTCATATCACGTATTCCGTTAAAATTAGTTTTGGTAAAAAAATTTTGTTTCAGACAAAATTGAACGCCAATTGTCTTATTCAAACAGATTTATTTTAATGAAATAATTATTTTGGTGTACTTCCACTGCTAAGCTAACAAATTAGTAGTTTAGAAACGATATCAATCCCTTCCTGTTTTAAATTCCAATTTTGAATCCTTCAATCAAGTTTCCCAATCCTAACAAGTGATTCTTTTTCTTCTTAATGAATTAGGACGAGTTACTTACTATTTATATTTTGATAAGAATTATACATCTAAAGTCCAAACAAATAAAGTAACTTTGCCATAAACCTAGACAAGACATTTAGTTGGTTGACCTATGAAATCAAATCCACCACAACCATAACAGACTCAACTGAGCAGTGAACACATAGAAAGGGAAACCATGGGAGAAGAAGTATACAATGAAGAGGAGATGGTGACACCGGGAGAATTGTTAGGGAAAGCTAATGAAGTGAAAGCTGGTAAGGGCACTTACGTGGCTGATTACCGCAACTCCGGCCTCTTCTGTGTCTTTGCTTCCCTCACAGGTCTTCGCCGTACTGTCTCTCCTCCCATCGACTCTTCCGACCAGGTATTTCTTTCACACTTTTTCCCCTTTTGACTTGCTCTCTGAGTTTCAGTTGTGTTCTTCTTGGAGCTTTATTTGGTTGTGCCCGGAACCGTTTACTGTTTTTTAAAATCTTTTTCTGGTTTTTTATGTGGACGCCATGGGGAAATTCAGTTCTTTTATTTTCTTTTCCCTCTTCTTGGAGGGTTTCAATTTTAAGGTTCATTTTATTTGTGATAAAGAGTACACCTTTTGGGAGAGCGCGACATAAAGGTGTGAACTTGAAATTTGGTGACATTTATTATCATGTGCACCGATTGTCCGTAGCAAGCGGTGGAGGGCAAACAGAAAGTAAAGTTGTTAGCAAGTGGTGGAAGTTTTGTAAGGTTCTTTACAAATGAACTTAAATGCTTTGAGGATCTTGGGAAGTTTCATATCTTCATGTTACCTGCACAGCCATTTAAATTTTATTATCAAGAAGCCATTTTCATTTGTGCAAAAAGGTCTTGAGTTGTTTTTGGCATTTGTTTTCACAGATTCGGCTTTTATATCATTTCTCAAGTTGTTTACACTTTATGCCTTATTAAAAGGTGTAGTGGGGAATTCTATTCTCTTGAAAACAATAATTTCAATCACTGCAGAGGCCAACTGTAGAAGTAACTGGACATAAATCACGTGGTGCTGTTCCTGAGTCTGGCTCTGTTGTCATTGCTCGGGTGAGTTTCTCTGGCATCCTTCTATCATTTTGTGGCTTGCTGATCTTTGATGGTAAAAATGGTGCAATGAAATTATTTTGGAGATATGTTTGTTTTATAATTGTGTGTCAGACAATAGCAACTGTTCCTTTATAGTTGCCAACATATATTTCAGATTGTCAGGATTTTCCAACTTTGAAATTAAGCTGATATTGTTTTTCTTTTTGTGACTTTATAGGTTACTAAAGTGATGAGTAAAATTGCTCAAGCTGATATTTTGTGTGTTGGTCCAAAGTCAGTGCGAGAGAAGTTCACTGGAGTAATTAGGTATGCACTATTGAATAGATTCACTCAAGTGTAGTATTGCGGATATAGAAATTCAGTTCCTTGCCTCTGTAAGATTAGTTCTTCCAATTGTAGATGGATCCTATATTTTTAGAGAGAAGCATCTTATTACATTTTGGGTTGACTAGGCTATTCAAGGTGCAACATTAGATGGCATATCAATTTGGATGTAAGGCTTTTGAGTAGAATTTATGATCAGTAAATTGGTTGACTGAATATGAGTTATTATTCAAGGATTTGCTTAAACTTTATATGTCTTCTAGTGTCTTTGTGAGGAATATCTAAGTTCCGCATTCTTTTGTTTATGTGGTAAAATATGCTTTGAATCTGTGCCTGATTTAGTAAAAGAAACCCAGTTAGAGTGAAGAACTGAGTATATGTGTCTACAAAATTGTCCTTCCTTTTGTTTCCTGGTTCAATCTTCTAGAATTGATAGGTATCCTTTGCATATTATTAGATATCTGAACTTGGTTGAAAATATCTTGTTACCTCACGTAACAATTGCTCAATTGGAATGGATCACACGGTCATGTTTCATTTATCAACTTTGGCCTTCTAGCTCATCTTACATACCTGTCTGGTAATTAATGGTGTACAAAACAAAAAAATTCATTTTAACAGGCAACAAGATGTACGAGCAACAGAGATTGACAAAGTGGATATGCACCTATCATTTCGTGCTGGTGACATTATCAGAGCTTTAGTTGTATCCTTCCCCTCGTATTTAAATTGGTATACTTTCCCTGTTTAGACTGCCATGTATTTCATTCTTTTTGATTGCGCAAAAGATATTAAAAATGAGCTCAAGTATTTTTGTGCTCATGATAATTGTTGGTAGATGCTTGATTAGTGATGGACGTAGCATGGTTCACTCTGAGATTCTTTAAACATTCTTTTTTCCCTCGAGTTTAATGTACAATTTGTGTTTCACCATTTGATGCTTTGTATAAGAAGCTCCAGATCGATTGTTAATGGACTTTGCTAAATCTCCATCAGCCAAAAATACATTCTTTCTACAATTCGGTTGGTGTTATTGTTACTGGTCAGTATTGGGAGTGAGGGGCAGGCAAGTTGTTATTAGAAGGAATTTTGAACAACTGTGATTAGCTAAATTCTTAGGTGTCTGCATTTGAACTGGCTGGAGAAATTTGCTTTTTGGACATGCTAGTGGTTTATATTGTCCTTTGCAGGTAACTTAGGCAATTGGTTGCATTGTGTGGTAAGCAAACACTGCCTATTAGATCTTGTAAGAATATTATATTCTGTCTCTCTCCGCTGATGTTTTGTACTACCGCTGCTCTCAAATTCTTAGTTGTGATGCTATCTGTTTTAATTTAGTCATATCATTAAGCAGTTAAAGTGTTTCTCCTTGACATAATTCTTTGAAAAGCTGTCCCTTGGAGATGCACGGGCTTATTATCTTTCAACTGCAAAAAATGAATTAGGTGTTGTATCTGCAGATAGTACAGCAGGTAAGTTCGATTGTCTTCTCTCCTGTGAGGTGTATATATGTGTTCTGTGTTTCTTATTGCTTCTTCTTTCACCTCATAATTTACAAAACCATATCATTGCATGCTAACTCAAGCTGCTTGATAAGTCATAAATGATCCACTGTGAAAATAGTTACGTGCTACACAAGAGTATTTGTCTGGCACATGTCCTTATTATCTTCCTAACTTGCTGATCAAGACATCTTGATTTTTTCTCATAGGTGCAACAATGGTTCCTATAAGTTGGACGGAGATGCAATGCCCACAAACAGGCCAAATTGAGCAAAGAAAAGTTGCCAAGGTTGGCGGTTGACTGACAAAAAGATGAAGCAACTGCAAGTGCACTTCCTAAAATTTTCACCGTAGGAAGAGTGTTCAGAATAGTTATCTAGGAAGACAAGGTTTTTTGTATTTTATTTCCAGCTCCAGGGTTTAACTTTTACAAAGTGCAACGATTTATCAATTTTTGTACACAATCAGGTGGGACTAATCATTTTTGTTGTGAACTAATGACTACATAACTCATTCATGCTGTGCATGATTACCTTTGAAAATTTCATTCATGATCATGTTATATATAATTCATTGCCAAGTAACATTATTTTATTCATTTGTGGGGATCCATCCAAAATAAGCCAATTACATGCGGAAGGTGAAGTGAAGTTTTAAGCCATTAGCAACCACAAAATGTCGGGATAACAATAAGAGGGTGTTAAACCCCAAATTGTCTGGTTCTGATGCATGATTTGGTACATTTGTAATCGGAAGAGGACGCAAGTACAAGATTTGGATTTTTGCATAAATTCCTAAACAAGTTTGGATATTCTCCTCTCTTATCCAAAATGGAACTTGTGAGAGGGAGACCCGTAGCTGCCAACGAATGCCTGTGGCTGTCAATTTTGCAACCGAGCTAACACTACTAAACACTGGCATTGCGAGTTACAAAATGACTGCTCTTCCCCTCCTTCATTGTACACCCATTTTCTATTCTTCGTCTTCTTCTTGTTCTTCACCAACCCATCTCTTCTCTCAAAAGCAATGCCATGTCCATTCTCTGTTCTTTCTTAAACCCAGAAAGCTTCTTCATTTTAAACCTCTCAAAAACCCAAATTTTGCTCTCACAGAATCCTCATCAGACCCCCCTCAGCCCCTCCTTCAGCAACTATCTGTAAGTATCCCTGTTCTTGCACCCATACACTTGCTCTTTCCTTGCTATTTCTGTTACAACGACATACTTGTTTATTTTGCTGTTTTCATTTTGTGGAGTGCAGGATTGCTTCGATTTGCCACCAGATTATTTTCAGCAATTGCCCCGTGATCTGCGGTTAGATGTGAGTTGGGAAATCCTTGTTCTTTTCTGTTTCTCTTTTAAGGATAAATTTGCGAGATGCTTAATTGGTACTTCTTTTCGAGTCTGTGTCGCTTGTTAACGTAGAAAGTTGTCTTTGGTTCGTAGTTAAATGATGCGGCTTTCGATCTTTCCAACGGACCGGTCATCAATGAGGTGAGAATTTTTTGTGTTAATTTCTCCAAGGCCATATGGGCTTTTTCGTTCTTTTAGGAGTTGTAATTGTGGATAACGAGTTCTGTTCAGCTTCGCTGGATGTTCTGTTCATAAATTTGTTTTAAGTGGTTCTTAAGAAATTGTGTGAACGTGTAAATCTAGGATGAATAATTCAAACCCAGCTCTTTTATGCTTAATAATGAAGGAATAAAAAGTAAAAACCTTGGCTAATAATTGTGAAATTTTCTTTACGTATCGTAGATGGACAAAACAATAAGGTGTCCTGGAATCGTCTTCAAGACAGAAAATTATGAGCACCGTGCTTATACTGATTAAAACCTCAAGCTCTAGAACCAGCTGGCTGTTGTCAACAATCAATAAAATAACATGAGCAATGGAAGGAAAAAGAACAAAATTTCTCAGTTAATGGCCTAGCTGCAAGAGAAAATAGTGTGATATCATGCTGTACCCAAGCATTCTCAAGAAAAGAAGCTACACTTTCTCAAGTAGTGGACTAGTTGCTTGCAACTTCTTTACTGAGTTACTAAAGAACTTATCTGTCATTTCACTTTCAGTGTGGTCAAGAGTTGGGAGAACTCCTATTAAATCTCTCTCGAGCATGGGAACTGGCTGATACATCAACTGCCCAAACTTTGGTAAACAAGCTTCCAATGCTGGAGGGCTCTTTGACTGACAGTGCCAAGTCAGGCAAGACAAGAAATATGCACTTGTGACAGTGGTTAGGTGACTAAGAGTTTATTCTAAGCTCATATTACCTTCTTTTTTTTTTTTTTTTTCTGGTGTAGCATTTGGCAAGCGTTTGGTAAGTGCTGGAAGGAGGTTCCAGTCCATGGGACAGTATGGTCAGGGTGAACTACAAAAGGTACATAATCACTTCCAAGTTGGTGCGTTTTCTTTCCCTAGTAGAGTTGTTGTTTCAATTCTGTGCAAAACATATTCCTGAAAAATATATTTTCACCTTTGTAGTAAGATTTCAATAGATGCATGATTCTGGAGTCTTTAATATATCCCCAAGAAGGTGAGTGTCGAAATATATTCGCAGAGGCTGTAAAATCTTCAGTATTGCTTTTGATCATTTATCTAGCTTTTTCTAATATTCGTGTACTACATCCTAGGTTGCTATAATTTAGGAATATTTTTATGCATTTTTTATTATTTAACATCTAATATCAATCTTTCTAGCCTTCAATTCCTCAAAGACAAGACAACTACTTATAGCTGCTAATCCAAGAATTAAAGTATTGACTTGTGCCCAATTATAGTACGCTATCCTTGTCATGATTATATCATTTATGAAGTAAACTTGCTGACTTTCACTTTTGACTATTATAGATTGCACAAGCAATGATTGCAACTGGGAAACTTTTATCTGCCAGTTCATTATCAACAACAAGAAGCGAAGAACCAAAGAAAGAAACTAGAGTCTTAAAGGTAGGTCGTAATGCCCTATTGTGTTGGTATTTTGTAAATCAAAAAAATAAGTATTGCATACAATAAATTTCTTTTCTGCAGTTTGGGGAGCTTCAAGTTGAAGTAACACCAGAAAAGGCCAACATAGGTGCTGCCATTGGATTTGTTTTTGGGTAAATATTCCACCTGGATGACTGAAACATGAATCTTCTTTTTCACGTTTTTCTAATCAAGAAAAAGAATGTTCTCACTCAACCTAAGATTATGAAAATGAAGGGTCCTTTCATGGGAGCTAGGACAGGGAGTTCAGAGTATTCCAGAGAGCTCGCTGCAGTATGCAAATGAAAAAGCTTTACTGCTGGCTAAGGTTTCAAAATATTAACTTCATAGATTTTACTGGTAGTTCTTATCCTCATCCAACTTAATGGCCTCACGCTAAAAGGTGAAATCCGTGGATGCAGTCTCTAAGAGTAGCTCTGCTTGCACTTTGCTACTCATCTGCAATTTTGTCAGCTTTCACGAGTGTGGGACTTCTCTTACTTGCACGACAGCTGAGTGCAAAGGAAAAGTGATGGACATAGCTGCATTCTTTCATCTATTATTGCTGGCTAGTGCTCCATTCCATCCATGCCTCTTTGTTGCACCCAGTTCCACCAACATGACAAAAGAAGGATCCTGTTAGTTTTGTGCAATGACTCAAGAAGAGCTAGGTGTGTTAAATATGATCAAGGCATAATAGTGGACTTAATTTTGTTGTTGCCTATTCCCTTTTGAGTAAGGCATCGTGGTTGTCAACATTAGAAGTTCAAGTCTTGTCAGCGAGTTTTTAAGTAATACTGTACATACTCCATTCAAGAATCACTTGTGCGGGTACTTGAAAATGGACCTTTCTCTAGATTTAACAACACATGAGCTAAAATGTATAATTAAGATATTCTTTTGATTATTGTAATTACTTTTAAACTGTTTCATCAACTAACTTCTTCCTTAATCTATGTTAGGTTCACCGTTGCCACCAAAGTCATTAACAAGTGAATTTCATATATGAAACTTATGTTTGAGTTCAAACGGGCAGTAAAATGTAACGTTGAATGAATAGAGAAGAGGGGCACAAGTATTGCCGTACAAGTCCTTAAGGTTTTGGCAGAAGTATAATGGAAATAGGCATCAAGTTATTGATGCTTATTTTTCTTATTTGAATTGATAACGTTGAGAGCTTATTTAGAATTCTTACTCTTATTTATTGCTAACTTATTTTTGACAATTGCTTTTTTCTTGTTAAATCTTGAATCCATAATTTAAAAGTATTTGTTATTAAGTCCTAAAGTGTTAATGATTCTAGAAAGTATCATTTGGTCAGTTGGACAGGTCTCGTAGTCATTAGAGTAGTTACATCTCAATCTATACTATTGACCTCTCTAATCTAGTTTGTATGTATGTTAGTTCTTTTAAGCAAAACATAGATGAATTAACTTAAAAGGGAATAGTTAGGTTTAAGTGTGTGTGTATGTTAAACATTAAAGAAAAAAATATATACTCAAAAGGGTGTAGTTGGCGTTCATAACATTTACGGATAATTAATATAATCTTTTATCTTATATTCGTTAGTGGTGACTGGTGAGTACACTGATATTGTGATTGAATTTTTAACATGGTACAAAGGAAATCGCCAATCTAGTATTTCACTCTCGCATGAAGCATGTTACACTAGACTACCACTTTGTACGGGAGTAGGTTCAACATGGCATGTTACGTGTTACACATGTTTCTTCTTCTGAACAGTTGGCAGATGCTTTGACGAAACCTCTCTCACGATCCTCCTTTCTTCCCATTCGTGGCAAGATTGGTGTTTCCTTACGGACCACCATCTTGCGGGGGCGTATAGAAGGATAGTGCTGTCATTGTGTATTTTATCTTGTGATAGACCATTATGCCCTTAGGGCTTCCATGTATCATTATATATATCACTTTATGATCATAATAAAATCACGTTAAAACCCTAAACCTATAAGTTAGCTTGATTAGTTCAAAGCTCTCATCGTTTCTTATAAATGGTGTCTTTCTATGTAATTTGCAGTCTAAAATATGTATCCTAAGTTGTAGGGTATGTCAAAACCCAAACTTAAAATCATGTAGATAAAGCTGAGGGCATTGGTTTTGACAAACTATTTAATTTTTCAATGAGCAACTTGGTTTGTGAATTGTACACATTGTTAATTGAGTGATGTGTTCCCTATGTCTAGATTCTCAAAAAAGGTCCTTTTATATTTGAAGGCATCAATTGAAGTAGTCAAAGATCTTCCCTCAAGTGTTAGGTTATTGATGCCCTCTTCCAACAACTTTTTGACTTTAACTAAACTAGCTGAAGATATAGTGAATGAACCTTAGATGGAGTATGGATAACTGAATTAGATGAACAATGTGTTTCACTTAAGAAACAATTAGTATAGAACTTAAATAGCTAATTAAGTTAAACAATATAACAAACCCAAATTTGAGTACATGCATACCTGATTGAACAGACATAGTATTGGAATCGATGATTGTTTCAAAACAACCGATTTTTCCAATCCTATACCAATCATCGAGACATTTCCACAACCTCCATTTTCATCTTTGTTCTTTTGAAGATTTGAAAAAGTTTTACACAACACATAGTATAGACAATCAAATGTTCATCTGATAGCTTCCTAACAAAAAATGAGATAGAGATAATTAAGGAAGAGAGATAATTTGGATGATACTAAAATCCTTGAAGAAGAAGATCGGCTATGGAAGGCAAGGGGTGATTAGTATTTGATGAGAAGACTTATTCTACATCGAATTTTCTTTATTAGGGAGAATTTTGTCATATTCCTCCTAGCGTGACTCATTTCTACCATAAAAAACTAGTTGCTACGTTAACATTTTGCGATGAATTGAAGTTAACAGTTTTATTTTGAAAAGTCAATTTAGCATAAAATTCATTACGTTTAATTAAATTCTTTTGGTAATCACATGTCACAAATTCTTAGGGGTGGAATGAATTGATCCAAAATGGAATGGCTAAATGTTGAAAACGGAATGAAGTACATAAACATCCCTTCCAAAAGTTAAATACTCTCATAGACCTTTCATATAGTTAGAAGGCTTTTCTCAAAGAAGCATTGGTGGAGGAAAAAAAACATCAACCCATGTACAACCATCATGTAAACACAATTGACCATCTTCTACACACAACACAAACAAAAACTCATACAACATAAGAAGAAAACAAAGCCCAGCAAGAAAACAAAGCACAACAAAAGGAGGGTTATTAAGAATAGAAAAGAAAAACAGTACCAACACAGGAGACAATGTTCGTTCAATGGTGACGACCACAACATAGGAGGTAACAACCATTCTTTGAAAACAAGGCTTTTAACACGGAAACAAAGATAGTTTTATTTTCGTGTTTATAATAACTTAATAGAAAACAATGTCATTTTCGATTAATTTGGAAGAAATATACCATAAGCCGATAATTTAGATAATCGTTGCCAAATGGTGGCCCATTAACATTTGGCTTGACCTTTGGCGACGAAATTATAAAGAATATATAAATTTTTTATAACAATACCAAATTTATATATAACAAATACAAAATTACAATTAAATAGACTATATATTACATAAGTAAGATATGAGAAGATTTATCTATTACATACGCATTCATAAATCATTATACTAGTTACAATTATTATCTATACATTCACATAACATTATATTAATTACCATATCTAATTATATATGTTGCAACGCAATTAAAAAATAATTACAGTATAGTAAAAAGTGGAAATGAATATTACATATTAATATCATATTCTTAAAAATCAAAGTTAATATTATGGGCAATGATTGTAAGTCTAAAAATAAATTTAGTTAACAAAAATGTCATTTCTTCCAATTTATAAAACTAAATTCACAAATTTAATTTATATTACATTAATTTATATTTTTCATTAATCTCTTTTACAATATATCATTTGAAATTTTATTTTTCCCAAAATTCAATTTATTAAATATATAATATATATTATTTTATATAAATGATGTATTCCAAAAAATTTTCTATATTAAAAAATTATCATAAATATGAAAAGAATTGGCGAAAATTTTATAAAATCGTCACCAACGTTGGCGATGATTACCATAAATCATCACCAATTATGAACAGTAAACTACGTAATTGTTGTTTGCAATTGCAACGTTTAAAAAATTTGTAGAAAACAACATTATTTATTTTAACATCAAATGACATTATTCTGGGGCTTCGGTTTCAATTTTTTAATTCAAACAAAACTAATGTCATTTGTTTTAACAACAAACGATGTCATTTGGGGTGGGGGGGGGGGTGACAGGCTT
>JAOSBO010000003.1:23733683-23749380 GCA_027563915.1 Erythroxylum rotundifolium
CCCCCCCCCCCCCCCCCCCCCCCCCCCCCCCCCCCCCCCCCCCCCCCCCCCCCCCGACAGGCGTCTCCTTCTAAATGAAAGAAATTTTGTATTTCTAAAATGTCATGATATTTAAAACATTAGTTGACACAATTGAACTACTCAATTAATTCATCACCATAATACTTAAGAAATGAATATTGGTTGTCCTCCTTTTGCATTGGACAACTGTTTGCTGCATTCGTTTATCTTGCTTAAGTGTAGGTCTTGTTTTGTAAGCTTGACTTTAGAGATTTACTAGTTGGTGTAACTAACTCCATTATGCTCTAAGTTATCTTGAAGTCCCCTAATGCTTGTTCCTAGATTCCCAATTAGCCATAACATATACTTTCTTTGTTACCTTAACTTTCCAAGTCTCATTCAAGCATTGCTAATTGTTTGATCAACTTAGATGAACAATTTGTTTTAATTTGTGTGATGCGTCTTTTGGTTTAAGGTTTTGTATTTCTTCTAATGGCTTAATTGAATCGAACTAGGGCCCATTTCATAATTAGTTTACTAACTTTCATCATCTGTCATCCATCATACATTGTTCATCGTCTTCAATTGTCCCTCCGTCCAAGTAAGTCAACAAACTTTTGTTTAATTTTTATGTTCTACTTGAATACAGAAGAATTTGTGTGAATGGAAGGGGAGCTTGGGTTTTGTATGTAACCTTATATTAATTAATCAAGAACTAGTAACGTAAGAAATTCATGTATAGTTATGGATGACTTGAGAAATAATAAACTCCTAGAATAGTATATAGGCTAGAAACCCATAATGCACTTTTTTAAAGCTTAACGATGAAATATTTCACTAGCGTAAAAGTTACAGAAAGAAGACCCTTTCTTGATTCATGTGGTCTAACAATGCCACATGATGACGATTTTCAAGATCTTGATCATGATAATTGAAGGTAATAAAAGTGTTGTTTATATTGCTTGAAATGTAATGGTGATGTTTGAGTTATGTTAATGGAGAAACGCTTGGTAATATTTAAAGGAGATCTTTGGAGTAATAATATTAATGCCAAAATACTTAAAAGGAGGCTAATTAAGTTTGTACATTGAAATTAAGGAGGCTTCTTTTTAAAGTTTTGGTATCCAAAAAATGCAAATAAGTATATACACAATGTGGAAGAAGATACACGGTCGTGTAAGAAGATACACAACCATGTAACAACATCAATGTAGTTATATATGTAAAGCAAATTGTTAATGTTTGATTTATGTTTATGTGTATTATTGATGTTTGAATTATATGTATTCAATATAATGACACCTGGTAGAAGTAAAAGGAAGAAGGTCAAGTATCAAAATTGTTCCTCCTCAACAACAATGAGATTAATCAAATCCTAACTAATAATAACAATTAACTTCATCCACTAATGAAGCTAGTTAGCAACAATCTCCAGCTGTCTCAACTAGTACTAAAGGATCTCTAGGTTTGTTAATCTTTAACACCTATAAATTGACTTATGCCCAAATATATATTTACTTGTTTAATGCATATTTTCTTATCATTATTCATTTATTATCAAGTTCCAATACCGCCATAAGAAAAAGAGGTAAAGGTATAACTAAAGGTTGTGAGTTGCAATGAACAACAAGTTTTCTGTAAATATTGATACCTCGCAAGCTTGTCCTGTAGACAAGATTCAATTGACAAAATTATCTAGTGAGATGGGGGTAACTGTCAAGACTGAATTGCCTTTCCTAAAGCATACCAAGCAGTTGAAGGAAGATAACTTGCTGGAAAATGCTTTAGATAAAGTTTCGATAAATTTTCATTTTATTAAATTATATGAAATATTATTTTACTTATTTAAAGATTAATTTCTCTTTTACTTGTTATTCACAGATGAAACTGAATATTGTCAATATCGACAACCATGATGTTTCAAACTGTGTGACTTTATTGTTGAAACAAAGGACTAGGGATTGTCGTTATTGACTCCATTAATACTACAAATCATTTCATTCGGATGAGGAGGCAAGGAGACATGTTATCCCAAATGAATGTCTCCATAAAATTAGAGCCAAATTTGTGATTATTAGGCTTTTACCGACGTTAAGGATTGTCTTCTTTCATTTCATATTTGCTTCCATTAATTTTTTACACAATTTAATGATTATTTCTTTTCTTTATTTAGGAAAAGTGTGAGAAAGTCAAGATTAACAAAGGAAAAATAAAAACTCCTTACAACTAAGGCTTCAAATCATTTGTTTTCCTGTGAAATGAATATTTAATTTTAAGTTATAATTATATCAGTAATTTGATTTTTCCTATAAAATAGATTTAAAAGGAACTACATAGAGAAGAGTGTAGATAGGATCACACTCTATAAACTAACACATTATAAGGAAGGTGAAGACTAGATGCTTGAAGAAGTGCACAATAATTATTTAAGTATAAAAATTTGTTTAAAATTTAAGGTTATTTGTTTATGCAGTACTAACTAATAATCTTTGAATTTAGTATTGATTTTTTTAAATTTTAGAATAAGAAATAGGGGTTGTTGCAAACATCAATGTCTAACAGAAATGAGCCAAATGTAAATGACATTTTTAACAAGGTGCTTGGGATATGATATGGCTGCATCAAAGCTCTTGAGTTTGGGCTTAAGCCAATTGCATCATCCTCATCAAGACCAACATATGTTGACTATCTTGAAGAGGAGAACCAGTCACTTAAGGGTAAATTAGAACATAATGAACAAAAGTTGGCCAAGCTTGAAAAGTACGTCAAAAAACTTTTAATAACTTTTCATCATTAAAAGTTATTAGTTATGTTTTGAAAATGTCTCTAAAAGTTATTAGCTACAAAAACATAGCTAATAACTTTTAGCGACAAAAACAAAGCAGGGCAAAAAGTTATAGGTGACTATTTGGAAAACTTTTGTCTATACCTTTTGGCTAAAAAGTCGCCTATACCTTTTCGCTATGAAAACTAGTTGTAGTAAAAAACAATTAAAGATGATTTGGCGAAAACGTTGCCTCATACAGGAATTTGGCGATGATTTTGGTAACAAAAATAAATTGTCGTTAATTAGTATTAGCGACAATTTTGTGATTTTTAGTGACACAAATTGTTGTGGTGATAGAGAAAAGAGAGGCACGAGTACTAATTAACAAGGAACAATTAAGTCCTTAAGATTTCAAAATGAGTGAATCAATAAACTTATAATGATATTAGCAATGTTTTAATATAGAATTATAATGGAAATATGGAAATAGGTATCTAGTTAGTGATGTATATTCTTTTATTTGAATTCATAACAATAAGAGCTTATTTAAAAGAGAATAGATTCATTATAAGGGGGTTTCAAATTATTGTTTTGTAAATGAAAAAGTAGTATAAGTATAACAATAGTAGGTATCCAGTTTGGTAGTTAGGTATATTTTTATTCAAAATGATAATGAAGTACAAGCATTAAGAGGGGTTTTGTAAAGGAAAAAATTGGAGATTTTTAATAATGTCATTAAAACCTAAAAAACAATTAGGAATGGGTAGGGATTCCATGTTTTTCTATAAAGATTTTCACTAAATTACTTATTTGTAGTTTAGTTTTTTTATACGAAAATAAAACTAAGTAATGTAAAAATTTATTAAGGTCTTTACACTCATCAATCTAAATAAAACATATAGAAAAATAAAAATATTTAATGAAATAATTTTCCCATTAACCCAAGCCCCTGAATCTCCTATTTAACTTGCCCTAATTTCATTTTTCTCATCAAACAATTCCTGCTCTTATTTACTCCCAACTTATTTTAGACAATTGTCGTTTACTTGTTGAATCTTGAATTCACATTTTGAAAGTATTTATTGTTAAGATGTAAAGCACTGGTGATTATGGAAAGCATCATTAGACAAGCCTTATAGCCAATAGAGCAATTACATATCAATACATAATAGTTACCTCTCTTATCTCATTTGTATTTTAGTTCTTTTAAACAAAACATCAATGAATTTCATTAAAGGGGTGTAATCGAATTTAAGTTTCTCAAATATCACAGGAAGAAGTATGAATAATTTCAATTAAAAAAGTGATCACATTATATCTTTTCAAATTCTAGAGGTTTAAATTAAAATTTTACGTCACTTTTTTATTACGTCACTATACATAAATCATTATGTCATATTCATTAATGTTGATAATTTTGGTATTCAGTGTTATTTTTATTGATAAACAATTCATTTGAATTAAGAATAGGTTAGGTTTAATAGATATAATTTTATTTCGCAATATAGAGTACTTGTGAACTATATTACTTATGATCGAAGTTGAATAGACATTAAGGCAATATTGTGTATCATTCCTTGGCTAGAATTGTTTGGTTATCGCAACATAATGGATTTTACTATACTAATTAATGTGGTAGTGTTAAATATATGTGTTTTAGTGTCAACATATTATAATATGACATGATAAGGTTATATTGTTTATTAATTGGAGTTGTGTCCCTAATTACGAGTCATTTTGTAGATTGTTATAATTGGTATTAAGTGGAAAGCATGTTGAGGATATATTAAAGGAGTAGTTTCATGGATAATACGTAACTATATTTAATTTGTTTTAGTAAGTTTTAACAAAGATAAGTGGGAAGAACCCATCTATGCTAATGTATTTTATTGTCAGAAATGGTGTCGTGGATAATTTACTTATATTTATCCTATAATATATGACATGCATAAGTCATCTCAAGGATTAAGTCATTGGTGCTCATAACATTTAAGGCTGATAGATTTACTTTTTTATAATATGATCTTCTGTCTTATGTTTTTAGTAGTGAGTAATGAAATAAAAATTTAGAACATTTTAAGTTCATTATGATATTATGATTGAATTTTGAATATGATATAATGGGAAATTACTAGGGTGTAGAGAAATATGTTGGATGAGAAAAAGGGACAAGGTGAAGGAGATTACAAAATGACTAAAATAGTAAGGCTATCTTAGTAGCAAAGAATCAATAATATAAAAAATGTTTTTAAAGGTATTGTTTTAAAATAAATTTGGAATTAGTGTAACATAGTTAGTTCAATTAGTTCAAAGCTCTCATCATCTATGATGTGTTGTCTTAAAAAAAGATGTCTTTCTATACAATTTGTAGTCTAGTATATGCACACTATACTATGGAGTACATCAAAACCTAAACTTAAAATTATGTAGAAGTAGTTAAGGGCACTTATGTAATTGAGGGCTCTAGTTTTGATATATTATTCAATTTCTCAATTAGCAATCTTATTCATTAATTATACATGTTATTGGTTAAGTAATGTAATCCTTATATGTAGCACCCCCGCTCCCATCTGACTCATGCTCATACATCCATTAGACATTCGAGCATATACCAAGTGAAAGTGGTGCGCTAACTAGAACAATCACATTACTTAACATGACATCATAATTTAAAATACAATACTTAATGTCAAAAACTCAATTCCTCATTTTCATTGATAAAACACAATGTACAATACAACATTAAAACATCCTCCATATATCTACAATATCAAAGACTTATCAGAGTCTACAGCTCTACTTACAAAATATGTTACATAAATGAGGAACTATACAAAAGTCTATTTATCACTTTAGTCTCAACAAACCGAGCTTTGAGCTATTTCTTCTATCCAAAAGCAGTACTAAGCTTCTTCTAGAACGTCTTAGTAACTACATCACCTCTCTCATACTTGAAAAGTAAACATTATAATTTTGATGAGTTTTGCGAACTCGGTGAGGTATCTATCATCGATGGCTCACATATAACGCATAATACAAAATTCATATTCAATTTATATAATCAAATATTTCACATCACTTCATTTATCATCATGATCAAATCAAAGACAAATTTTCTCATTTATTTCACATTTCACATTCAGAATTATTCATACACTCAAATCAATCATTCATATAATGCATGCCAAATTGTATGTGCAATGCTTATGAGACTCACTTTCAATTATTACATTGTTATGACCAAGTGCCTTCTTTACTATTTTGCATCCATTGTGGATACTGAACTTATTAATAATTATCTCTTATCCGTTAGGGATACAAGGCTTATTATAGATTGTGAGCCGGAGGCTCTTACCACATTCTGATCTTTAAGCTGTTTTTTGATGACAACTCCGATCACAATTGCCTTTATCTTATCATGCATTCATGTAATGAAATGCATCATATATGCTCAGTTAATCGCTTGTGTTTGATCATTTACATCCATATACACATACACATTCTCATTCACATTTTTCTTTAGACCTAAGTTTGGCATTCAACAATAATGTTGAGTATCACTTATTTTTGTCAAATTCACATACAACAAGCACTTTCAATATATTTTTCATGAATCAAATGCCTTGGACATTCAATGTCCACTATCAACATATACACATCACATAATAATTCAGTACAAAATTTAAACCAACAATAAATCATTATGAGACCATCTAGGTTACTCATAGCATATTCCAGATAGCTACTACCTCGAGGTCTTAGTAATGTTTGGATGAGGTCACTGAATTGACTCTTCTATATCATGCAATACATATTTACACACATTAAAACTTTGCACAATCACAAGAGTATTCATTTATGCACATATGTATATGTGTTATGTACAATGCATGCTCAATGGCAATCTCATGTATATTTCATAAATACACCTCATAATCATTTAATAGCATCTTTCGATCATTCTTCAATACCTAATACACATTGCTCACTTTAATCACCTAATTCATCATCAACTATGTTCATTCAAGACCTCATTCGAGCCTAGATACATCATAAGGAAGTATCTTAACATTAGTTTATTCAAACATCACTTAAAAGACAACCCTTTTACTCCATATGTTTGGCCACGGTCGTGGTGTCCCTCCCACGATCGTGGCTGAACCCTATTTTTGTCAGGCCAGGATCATGGGGTGAGGCCACAGTCGTGCCCTGCATTTTCTTCCTTCATTCACACGTATTTAACACACATACTAACAACAATTTGAGTCCAAATTTTCTAGTATTAACATCCATTTATGGAATTTCATTACATGCTAATTCAACTACCAAATTAGTTGCATTAAAATCCAGAAAACTCTATTCATTTGATTCATCATTCCTTACTTTATCTTATCATACATAAAATCCTAACTCTTTACATAATATAGCTCATTCATAATGCATCGAACAATTCATTTTCATAATTCATCATTTAAGATTTATAACCTCATTATTTCTACCTTAATTACTAATTTAAAACATTCACAAAACAAGTCATACATGGTCATTAATCATAACCACCAAACAGGACATCAAACATGTCTATATATTCATTAATGTTTCAACACCCATTCAACTCCTTCAAGTTACATCCAAAACATCTTATGCTTAGTCTATCGTTTCTAATTTAATTCCTCATCATATCCTTTTTATTCTTACCTCCATTTAATCTCAATATCATTTATAAGCAAATCATATTCTATGAGTGATCATTAACAACAAAAAACAGAACATTCATCATCAATTTTCTGCATATATTCAACTTCATTTTCACCTTCATTTCCTCTCTAATTTGTCACTGTAATTCATCTCACTTTAAGACACCACAGTATTCCTTTTCTTTAGCTTTAGATTCATTTTATTTTATCTCTCAAACAACCAAAGAGATACAAGTCATTATACTATGAAAACAAATCATAACGACATCCATTCATCTAACAAAATTTTTTCACACTTTCTACATCATTTTAGGGATCATTCCGTCTCTAAAACATCTCTACAACATCTTATAAGATATTGACCATCATACATGTAAAAACAAGACATTTCTATGCTCATTTCCTTACTCATTTTATGGCATATGATCCATTCCATTTAACTCATCAATCTATCACTAACCATCATCATACATTTTTCATGTAACAAATTATGAAGACAAATGCGTTACATTTACTTGTTTAACTTCAAAGTCTTCAAATCACACTAACCCTAGCTTCCAAGCATCATTCGATCATCATCATGGAGGTGTTAGGTTTAGGTCTTCCTAGTGACAATTAAAGAAGACAACAAAATGAAAGTAGCAAGACAAAAGTGAGAGCAAGGTTCAATGTTGATGATGGTTGGGTGAGTCAAAATCGTGAAGAAGAAGAGAAGAAGGAAGCAATGAAGGATGGTAGAAATTAACAAGTGAAAGATAATAAAAATGTTTGTCTTTCAATAGAGAGAGTCGTGTGGGATAAGTGGTGAGTGGTAGTGCCACTTGTCACTGCCACTTGTCACCTTGCTGTGGTCCCATTTTGTACCATTTTTAATAACTATTCTATTTGTCTCCAATTTCTAATTCAATTGTTTTCTAATTTTTAATGGCACTCGTCAATAAATTCCAAAATCATTTATCAAAATTTCTACTACCATTTGACACTCATTTTTACTACCATTTATCAATTGCCTTAGTACTTGGCATTTTTCCAAGTCCAAAAATACCCATAAATTCCCAAATTTCATCAAACTTTCTAAAACAAGATTATACTCACCAAATCAATTTTCAAGACATATAATCCAAATTTTATGTCATAATTACATTAAATTCAATTATGCCCAGAAATGTTAAATGAATGAGTGTACAATCATTATAATGTGTGCAAAAATTAATATTTACATGTGTGTGTATGCTATATTATGTATGAGCATAAAATGCACTTTTTAACTTCTCAATAATGTTTCTCATGTACAATATTCTAGGGTTCTAACCTTGAGCATGGGAAAACAAGGTGTTACACTATAAGTGAGAGTTTTTCACTTTTTAACATGATTGAGAATAGTGTGAAGACAATGGATCTTTCTCTAGATTTAACAACATATGAATTAAAAATTTTACTTAAATGAATTTCTAATTAAGATTTTCCATTCTTATAATTTATTTTGAACAGTTTCATTAACAAATTGCGTCCTTAATCTAAATTAGATTCACCCCATGACACTGAAATTACTGACAACTGATTTTTCTTATAAGAAACTTCTATTTGTTTTCAAATAGGTAAAAAATGTAATGTTGATTGAATAGAGAAGAGGGGTAAAAGTATTATTGTACAATCAACAATATAAGTATTAAGAGTGGTTTTGTGAAGGAAACAAATTAGAGATCTTTAATAATGTCACTAAAAACTATATGACAATTAGGAATAGGGTTGTGATCCCATGTGTTTTATAAAGAGGTTCATTAAATTACTTATTTATATTTTAGGGTTTTAAAAAAATAAAACTAAGTAATGCAAAAATTTGTCAAGATCTTTACACTTATAAATATGAATATATAACATTTCAATTTCATTTTACTCAATATGAATATATCATATCAATTTATTATGTGACTATAGCATAAATCATCATGTCATCTTCATTAATGTTGATAATTTTGTTATTTAATGTTACTTTTATTGATAAAAAATTAATTTGAATTAAGAATGAGCCAAGTTTAGTGGATATGACCTTATTTCAAAATACAGACTACTTGTGAACTATGTTGATTATGACCAAATTTGAATCGACATTAAGGAAACATTGTGTATCATTCTTTGGCTAGGATTGTTTGGTTATTGCACTATGATGGATTTTGCTATACTAAACGAGTTAGTGTTAAATCTATTTTTTTAGTGTCAACATACCAGAATATAACGTGATAGGGTTACATTAGTTCTTGATTGGAGTTGTGTCCCTAGTCATAATTCATTTTGTAGATTGCTCTAACTAGTATCAAGTGGAAAGATGTTGAGGATATATTAGAGGAGCAGTTTAATGGACAATATCTAAATATATTTAATTTTCTTTAGTAAATTTTGCTAAAGATAAGAAGGGAAGAACCCATCTATGCTAATGTATTTTACCATGAGAAATGATGTCAAGGATAATTTATGTACATTTTAAAAGATTTACCTATAAAATATGACATTCATAAGTCATTTCAAGGATTAAGTTACTAGTGTTCATAACATTTAAGGCAGGATGGTATAATTTTTTATAATATAATCTTTCTGTTATATTCTTTAGTAGTTAGTAATAAAATAAAAGTTTAGAACATTTTGAGTTCGTATTGACATTATGATTGAATTTGAATATGGTATAAAAGGAAATCATCAGGGTGTAGACAAATAAGTTGGATGAGAAAAAGGGTCACTATAAGTACAAGGTGAAGAAGATTACAAAATGTTTACATTATACTAGAGCTATCCAAGCACCAAATAACCAATAATCAAAAAAATGTTTCTAGATGTAATTTTTGAATAAATTTTGACTTCATGTAATGTAGTTAATTCGATTAATTTAAAGCTCTCATCATCTACGATGTGTTATCTTAACATGAGGTGTCTTTCCATACAATTTGCAGTGCAATATATGTCCTTAAGCTGCGAATTACATCAAAACCTAAACCTAAAATTATGTTGATGCAATTGAGGGCACTAGTTTTGACATACTATTCAATTTTTCAATTCGAAATCTAGTTCATGAATTGTATGGGTTGTTAGTTGAGCGATGTGGCTGCTACTTGTGTATAGAGAATTGAGTACGAAAGTGTGACCTAACTTTGTCTTCATATAGCTATTAGGTTATTACTTGTAAAAAGTATGGATTGTGAAAGGGTGAATGGATGGAGTATATGGAATGTGAATGGATAGAGTTTGAGGAGATGGTCTGACGATTTGATGGGGTGTAAAATTGTAAATGGATGTTTTAGTCCTTTGGTTTTAAGATATAATACATGTTAATGTTGGACATTTAAGTTTGCATTTTAGTAATTTTTAGGGTATTATATTTTAGGAAATTTATGATAAAAATTAGAGCATGCAAGCTTTTATTTTAAGTTGAAACGATTTTAGTAATTTCTTAGAGCAACAAAGATTGTTGTTTCCTAATTTAGTTGAGTATTTAATGTTGATTATGTTATAGTTTAGAATTTTAATGATTTTTATAATTATAGAATAAATTATTAGTTGACTAGATAAGTTTAACATTTTAGAGTAAATTGCTAATTAAGATTTGGTCATTCGAAAATTTATAAAATAAATTATAATACTTAGATGAGTTACTTTCATATAAATTATAGATGAATAATTTATTCAAAATTTAAATTTATATCTTTTAGTATTATAATAAAGTTATTTTTGTAATATACAATTGTACGTCATCACAGAAAAATACAAGAAATTGATGTAATTATGTTTGATGTAAAATAAAAATTATATAACATAATTTATTGATAGATTAGTCCTTAAATTTTTTAAAATTATCCAAAATGAACCTAATGTTAATCGATGCTAATATTGTACTGAACTGTAATTAAATCTGATATCGATAACTATGCGGCATTTATATTTTATACCAACTGGAAATAGTATTATAGTATTACAGACTTGGAAGTGCTAAATATTTAGAAAACTTTGAAACAAGCAATAATTGCCAAGTGGAGTCTGGAGTAAATTGGATTGAATCACTAGCTGCTTTGCTTTGTCCATTTCCATGCAATATGCAATGCGGTAGTAGTTAAGACTTTACCCGCCAAACGCCATGAGAAATGGTCACACCTTCAATTACAAATCGTCTCTGGAACTCCAAGATACGCCAATTCCTAAACCAAGGCAAAGCTCAGAAAGCCCTTTTGCTCTTTCGCCAAATGAAACAAAGTGGCACACAACCCGACAACTTCACCTTTCTCTTCATTTTCAAAGCTTGTGCCATTCTGTCCAACGTCACCCAGACCCTATTATTCCACACTCATGTCGCTAAATCCCCATTTCTTACTGATTCATTTGTGCAGACTTCCTTGCTTCACTTGTACGTTAAAAGCGATCGCCTTGACTTAGCGTACCAAGTGTTTGCGCAAATGCCCAAGAGGGATGTCGCATCTTGGAATGCAATGCTTGTCGGTTTCGTTCAAACTGGTGATTTTGATACAGCATTTGATATTTTCCGGGAGATGAGGCTTGGTGGTGCTTTACCAGATTCGGTTACAATCATGGGGTTGAGTCAGGCAGTGTCTGGGGTGAAAAACTTGGAATTGGCAAAGGGCGTTCATTCATTTGGGATACGAGTTGGTGTAGATTCTGATGTTTCTGTTGCTAATACTTGGATGTCTTTATATGCGAAATGTGGCGACTTGGAGTTTGCTGAGTCCATTTTTTATGGAATTGAAGCATGCTTAAGGAGTTTGGTTTCGTGGAATTCTATGATTGCAAGTTATTCAAAATTTGGGAAATATGTTGATGCTTTGAATTCTTATAAATTGATGCTACATGATGGATATAAACCTGATATAAGTACGATTATCAGTTTGCTTTCCTCGTTTGTGCAGCCTGAAGCTGTATTTCAAGGTATGCTTATTCATTCCCAAGCAATCAAATCTGGTTTTTGTTTAGATGTCTGTGTGGCCAATACACTTTTATCAATGTATTCAAAATGTGGAGTTATTGATTCTGCAAGATATCTATTTGATGGCATGCACGACAGAACTGCTGTTTCTTGGAGTGTACTAATTGCTGGATATGCTCGAAAGGGGAATGTAGATGAGGTATTGGCTTTGTTTAATGCGATGGAAGCAGCTGATGAGAAACCTAATTTAGTTGCCATGCTGCCCATAATTTCTGGTTGTGGCCAAGCTGGTATTCTTGAACTTGGAAAATGGATGGATGCTTATGCTAACTCTAATGGGTTAAAAGACAATGCTGTAGTTTGTAATGCCTTGATTGACATGTATGCAAAATGTGGAAGTATGCCTGATGCTCAGGAGGTCTTCTATGCTATGTCAAATAGAACAATTGTGTCTTGGACTGCCATGATTGCTGGTTATGCCTTGAATGGACTATTTGGAGAAGCATTAGACCATTTCTATCAGATGCTGAAGGTGGGATTGAAACCAAACCATATAACATTCCTCGCCGTCCTCCAAGCATGCAGTCATGCTGGTTTCCTTGAGAAAGGAAGGGAATGCTTCAACATGATGACCAATATGTACAAAATAAACCCTGGATTGGACCATTATTCCTGTATGGTTGATCTGCTTGGACGTAGGGGAAAGCTAAAAGAGGCAATGGAGTTGATTGAGGCTATGTCTATTAAACCTGATGCTGCCATATGGGGAACACTGCTTACTGCTTGCAAGATTCACTGTAACATTGCAATTGGTGAATATGCAGCTCATCATCTTTTCAAACTGGAGCCCCACAAGGCTGTTCCATATGTTGAAATGGCTAACTTGTATGCATCAGCCACAAGGTGGGATAGCTTTAGAAGGATAAGGACAATGATGCATTTTAACAGAGTAAGGAAGAATCCAGGACAAAGCTGTGTTGCAGTGAATGGAAAGAGTCATGCATTTACTGTTGATGACAGAGGTCATCATGAAAACAAGCTGATATATGAAGCTTTGGACACTTTGATGCTTCATTTAAAGAAGGGTCCATATGACGTCATGATGGAATTCCTAATTACGAACTAGAATCAAGTGTTATGGTTGATATCTTATGATGGAATTGTAATATAGCAGAGACTTTGAAGGAAGCCAAGGAGAAAGCAGTGAAGATCTGAAGTTAACTTCTGGATGTTCGATATCCTGTTTAGTACCTAGCCAATGCTTCTCCAATCTTTCAATCAACAATCTTCCAATGCTGAAGGGCTTTTGAGAACATACCGCGAACTAGAAGCATATCCAACTTAGCATTTGGGATGCATTTTATTTCTGCCGCAAGGAAGTTGTAATCCATCGGAGAATATAATCAAGGTAAATTGCAAAACCTAGTATTATCACTTGCAATTAGGTGTTCTTTATTCATTGATGTTGTCTTATCTCTTATTTTCATTATAGCAGGTTAAAAACCAAATTAGCCTGGAATATGTATGAGTACACCATTTTCCAAAAGAGGGTTAAAGCTAGGTATTATGAAGTGCCAATTAGATCACTTAATAGTGAATTCACCTTCTCGGTGATCAAGCAAAATGAACTCTGAGAAGTAGGCCAAAGTTTGAAAAGCATCTGCAGAGCATTTCCCAACCTCTGGAGCTTGGTGTTTTAACTTAAAATTGAAATTAACAGATGCCATTTTATGGTTACTTTAACATGCTTCGGCAAAGCTCCTGATAGGTTCAAGGAGACAGTAATGTGTTAGCTTTAATATGGAAGCTTGAAATGTTCAAATTTTAAATGTCCCAATCATTACTTGTGGGTTTCTTATATATGACCGCTGTCTTTGTGGGCCTTGGTGTCATTCTTTCGAAACATGATGATGATGGCCTTAAGGTTTCTGATAGCGTCACAAGAAAAGTTAAGGGATGGACATATGTCAATTGTAATATGCTTTAGCTCAAAATCATTAACATACTGATGCCCAAACAATTTTGTCTACCTGTTAAAACATACTGTGACTTGTGGCTATGGTTTAAACCATTTGGTGTTTTATACAATTAACTATTGTGGATTGCAGAAGAGATGATGGTTACAACTTGAAAACTTTGGTCTCTTATTTTGTAGCACCAACTACTGGAAAACTGGAAGAGAGTAACCTGAATCCTGAGTTCAGATCATATTTCTGTACTTATTTGGATTTGTTCTACTCAAGTTAAGAGCTTATATGTAGTAATCAGTCTCGATCTTTCTGCAGTTTGGAGAGCTTCAAGTTGAAGTTACACAGCAAAGGCTGGTTTGGTACTATTGATTCTGTTTTTTTTCAGTAGACATTCTATTCCTACAGTGAATTTTCTTTTCCATCTTGTGACTGGGAAAGTGAGAATATTCTTCCATCGGATCCTAGCCTCCTATTATGAATTTGTAGTGTTTTTTTCCTAGCAACAAGGCTTAGCGAATTCCAGAATATTTCCAGCTCAGTATGCAACATTCAAATGGCAATGCTTTGGCACTGGTTAAGGATTTAAATGATTTATTGAATTTTACTTATTGTTTGACATCCTTGTAGCCTGGGTGGATACTAACATAATAATAACTTGAGATTGGTAGATGCAGTACCTGAGAGAAGCTCCACTTGTTGTCTTGCAGTTATCAACTATTTCATATGCTTTCACAAGTATGGGACTTCCTTACTACCGAAAACCTAGATCAAGAACTCCATGGAAGCCACATTTTCCCAGGTTTTCTTGTTAGCTATCAGGTTCATGCAACATGAAGGGTGATGGTAGTTTTGTCTAACATATGTGTTACAATACAGAAGAATAGAAACCAATCTCAAAGAACCTATGGGAGGACGATTGCCTGAACTTTGTAGGATTGAGTTTGCATGACTGGACATGTGCAGGTGGTATTTGCAGATGGCCTATAGAACTAGACGTCTGTGGCTATCCAGGGTATCAAATCATTTTTTTTTCCCCTTTTGATGGGTCATATGAAGAAATCATTCAACACTAAAGCTTAAGGTTATTTGATGAAGCTCAAGAATGAATCATACATCATTATAGTAGGTGAAAATGGGGGTAATGAGAATATGTTTCCATCTATTTTGAGACACTTGAATTGCAGGAGGAAGTGGAAGAGTCTCCATAGCCTTGACATTCATTGTAATGATTGACATTCACAGTCTGTTTGGTTAGCGTCTTTAAGATGCAGAGACGGGACGGGACAGAACAGTGAAGACAGGACAGAACAAAAATTGGAGACAGAAAGGTGTTTGGTTG
>JAOSBO010000003.1:23755483-23766589 GCA_027563915.1 Erythroxylum rotundifolium
ATGGACTTTACTACTTCGTAGGAAAGAGTACTCCTACTAAACTTAAAACACAAAATAAGTTTTCCTTTCAGTTATGTCAAATTTTGACGTTATGATATGACATCAATGCCTTGGTCATCTAAATTTTTCATATTTGAAAATCTTATATCCACAACTTTTCATTAATAAAGATCATATTTCTTTATATTGTGAGCAATGTGTCCTTGTAAAGCAAAGCAAAAACAATCATCCTATACACTTATACAAACCCTCAAAACTATTCCAATTAATTCATAGTGATATATGGAGTCCTACTAGAGCTAAAAGTTTAACAACTACTCGTTGGTTAATCAGTTTCATTGATGATCATACAAGGGTATGTTGGGTATACCTAATGAAAGACAAATCTAAAGCCTATCATGTCTTTAAACATTTTCACAAGCTCATTCAAAATGTATTATAAACCTCTATTCGGGTAATACGTACCGACAATGGGAAAGAATATTTCTCACATGATTTTATTTAATATCTCAGTGAGAATAGATAATCCACCAAAGTTCTTATGCTTATACCCTATAACAAAATGGGATAGCAGAAAGAAAGAATCGTCATTTGTTAGAGGTAGCCCGATTTATGATGTTTACCAATTTTGTTCTAAATTCCTATTGGGGAGAAGCTATGCTAACTGCATCATACTTGGTAAATATCCCTTCTAAAACTCTTTAATTCTCGACCACTTTAAGTGTTCTTCTAGATCAATTTCCTCACATAAAGATTCTTAATTCTCTTCCTCGTAAAGTCTTTGGAATTATTATTTTTGTACACAACAATCAACTAAGTATAAGCAAACTTGACCCATGAGCTATTAAGTGTGTGTTTGTTGGGTACTCTCCCACTCGAAAAGGTTATAAGAGTTTCTCACCTTTTATGAAAAAAATCTTTGTTTCATATGATGTCACCTTTTTTGAAAGTCAATTGTTCTTTTCCAATACCTCTGTCAGAGGGAGACATTCCATAAAGAGACTTATTAGGACCCAAGCATATCACTCCTTATCTCACAAAATTCTATCTAGATCTTCCCGCAAAACTCGTAAACACCCACCATTAAACCTAAAATTGTCCAGTCTGATTCAATGGGAGAACTAGTTCCCGACTAACCAATCTTGGTGTATTCTTGAAAGCCTAAAGCTCCTTAACAAGGCCAATCATTGGACTAGGAGCCGGCTTGTAAAGAAACTGTAGTAAGTGACTTGGATATGCCAGTTGCATTACGAAAGGGGGTAAGATCATGTACCAACTATCCTATTTCAAATTATTTGACTTATTCAAAGTTTTCTTCAAAGTTTAAAGCTTTCACGACTAAGCTTGACAGTGTAAGAATTCCAAGAAATGTGCATGATGCTTTCCAAGAGCCTAAGTGGAAGGAAGTTGTACTTAAGGAAATGAAGGCTTTACTTCAAAAAAAGACATGGGATAGTAGATCTACCCGAGGGAAAAATGGTGGTTGGTAGCAAGTGAGTGCTCGTTGAGGCCATGATCGTGACAGAAGCGTAAGGAACGCCCCACAATCGTGGCCTACGTTTGACAGACGCACAAACACTAAAAACTATCAAGTTTCAAGGAATTTTTCAGACATTTCAGACCCCAAAAAAACCCTAAGGTTGTTCAGAACATAAAGGATGATTAAAGAACAAGAAAAAGAGGTAGAAGGAGCTTTTGCACTAGCCACCTTGAGAAACCTAGAGAGAATTCATCGAGAGATAGAGATCTTGCAGCAAACAGTTCGTTAGTGTAGTACCGAAGGTGTCGATCCCATGAAGAGGGAGTTAATCTAATCTTAAAATCTAATGCCATAAACAAAAACAGAAATCCAAAATGCAACCAAAATAAAAATGAGAATTTAATTCAATCAATCAAATTAATAATCAAAGTTGAATATACTAATTACTAAGCAATTGCAACACACCCAAGAATCAACCGAAAGAAATTACCAATTGAGAGAAAGGGAATTTTTCTTATCCTTAATGCTAACCTAACTGATTATGAATTATTGGATTATTGATTCTAGAAAATCCTAAGGTTGATTACTCTCTCTCTCCAGTTATAACTATTAACCCTAAATCATAAACCCTAATCAGATCATAGAAGATGCAATGTTTCAATTCACAACCTATCTAAAACCTTAATTAGTTCTGAAGTTCTCTAATAAACTATCGAAAACATATGCAAAATCTCTCTTTGCACAATTTTTCAATTTGATTCAATTCTTGTTCTATTAAATCACCTAACTCTTGTTAGTCTAATTTAATCATTTTTCATTCAATTCACCCTTTGAGTTTATTACCAAATTATACAATCTTAGAATCAAACCACAACAAAACCAATAAACACATAAACAATCAGATTTCATTAATTCAAGAATAAAACTCCGACGGTGAGTTTAGAACATCCTCAGCATTCTAGATCTTATCATCAACTATTTATTCCAATTCCATACAATAATAAAAATGAAATTAAATAGGAAATACAATCTGAATGGATGATAGGAGGCAACAAGGTCAAGAAACTCTTGACCTGGGAAATACGTCGAGTCGGCTTCTCCTCATCTTCTCTCTTCCTTCTTCTCTTCCTCTATCTCTCGATGACATTCTGAAAGAAAATAAACTAAAGAATCTACCCTGTTCTTTTAAGAGAATAAGGGTGCATACAAATGCAAGGATTTCTCTACTACAAAAAAGATGATATCAAAATCTTCAAGGATACACACATGAAAAATTACATCATACCCATAGCATGCAAAAACCCATAATCATGATCCATATAATTAGCTTCAGATACGAAATAATAAAACATGCATAGAATCTTAGAATCATCAATCTTTATAGAACACCAGCAGTTTTATTAAACTAGTTTTTCAAGAAAACAAAAAGCAACAGTATGATCAGAGATGAGTAGCCAAGAACTCATTAGCCAACTTCATGTGTAGATGATTCAATACTGTTGTTGTTATCGTGTGAAGGGATAACAAGCTTTATTTCTTAGCTCAATAAATAGAGCAGGTGTTTTACAAAGAATATGAAAGATCCCTTATATTTAGCAACTACTACTAACTTCCTAACTTGAAAATATAGAGAACGTTATACTACTTTCTAATAATAAGAAAAAAACTTGAAACTGAAACAGTAGATTTTTAGGCACCTCTAACACTTCTCCTTAGTAGCGCCTAAGTTGAATCACAAGGCTTCAAATTTGACTTTGGAGAGAGCCTTGCAGAGCTTCAATGTCAAAATAATTCATCCTCTTGATGTTGCTCAGTTGCTACTTTTGCCTTTCCATTTTGTAACTTACAAATCTTTTCCATATACCCAATTTGTCCACATTTTCTGCATTTGATATCAGGCCTCCACCAACATTTTCTTTGTGGGCTTTTTTTTTAAAATATGGGTACGGTGGACAAGAATCGTCACTGTTTTTGTTGTTCTTGTTATCAATCTTGTTAAAATTCTTGTTTTTGTCCCCTCCTAAATTTTTTTTTCCTTTGCTAGCAGAACACCTTCAATGGTTCCTTCTTCTCTCATCATCCTCCTCTGTTCTTGTGCTTGTAGTGCACTTACTGATTCTGCCAAAGGCATGCTTGATAGATCCTTAGCTTCTTCTAATGCAAAATTTTTAGATTCATATTTTTTAGGTAAAGTTACAAGAACTTTTTGCACTATTCGTTCCTCAGAAAAATCCTTACCTAATAACCTCACCTTGTTTACTATGTCGAGCAACTTGTCGGAGTATTCTTTAATGGTTTATGACTCTTTTACCTTCAGTATTTTAAATTCTCTGATCAAGTTGAGCACTTACGTGCTCTTTGTTCTTTCATTGCCTTGGTATTCCTTTTTTAGGTAATCCTAGATATCCTTTACTGACTCTAGATTCATAATTCTTATGAATATGATGTGTGAAATAGCATAAAACAAGCAAGCTTTGGCTTTAGACTTCCTCTTTTTCCTTTCTTTGTGCATCTTAATTTGAGTCATTGTAGGATTTGTTGGCAATGGAGGCACTTCGTAGTCTTCCTTCACAATTTCCCAAACATCTATAGTGTCAAGATGAGCTTTCATTCAAACAGCCCAAACTTGATAGTTTTTACCATCAAAAATTAGTGGTGCACCTTAAGAATAGGTCCCTCGAGACAAAACTCTCTAATACCATTTTGTGTTTTTATTGTGCGAAGGGATAACAAACTTTATTTTTTAGCTCAATAAATGGAGTAGGTGTCTTACAAAGAACATGGAAGATCTCGTACATTCAGCAACTACTAACAACTTCCTAACTTGAAAATATAGAGAACGTTATACTATTTTCTAATAATAAGAAAATAAACTTGAAACTAAAACAATAGATGTTTAGGCATGTCTAACAAATACAGTATCGCAAAATTTTTTACCTAGAAAATATTGAAAAGTTAGCTGGCAATGAATTTGAATAAGCTCGAACAGTGTCATGTGCTGATGATGCATCAATTGCACTATTATTGACTGCATTAGTGCATTTGGGACGAAGATACTTTTGCATTTCTCCAAACTATAACTGCATACTTCTCTAAACATCAAACTTCTACAAAAAGCTGTGCAGGATAAACAACATTGAGCATGCAAAGCTAGAGGATCAAAGAAGCTTTATAGTCAAGCTTAAGAAGAACCAAACTTATAGTTAATTGAAGAAATATTACAATGATCAAATAACCATAAAACCATTCTGTTTCTCTTAGCAAGATTCCAATTAGCACTTTAATTTTAAAGTTACAAATAACTTTGTGGTCCTCTAAATGAAGATTGTAATTGCATTCGTAATCTTCACATTACGAACGCAATAATACAAACATGAAATTAAAAAAGGAAAAACTTCAATCCCCTTATCCAAATTTTGTGAAAAAGAAAACCATCAATCAGAACTCAACAACCCCATGCCTAGTTACCAAAATAACTAAAACCCCAAAATGGCAGCAAAATTAATCAAAATCTCAATGCAAGAAGTAGAATATATAAGAAGGCAATACCACAAAGCTCTAATCTTTAAACCCAAAAGGATTATGTATCGATCTAAATAAGCATTGACTGGCAAGAATCTACAAGAAAGATTTCGACAATTTGTGAAGCAAGTGTAGGCTAAGGGATTTAGGCGTAAGTCGGATACCTAACAACAGAAAAAAGAAGCAATCAACAAACCCTAGAGATAGAGTAGTGAGTGAGCAGATGGCAAAGCTAGGTTTGTAAATTTAAGGCCAAGCCCCTTGACAGAAAAAACTGAAAAAAAATCAATTAGAGATTGTAGGATTAAGCGATAGAGAAAGTGAAAGAGAGACAAATGCAGAGGTACCAGAATAAGAATTTAGGGTTCCAAGAGAGAGGGCAAGAGGAGTGAAGAAGAAGAAGAAGAAGTTGTAGGATAATTTTAACTTTTCCTATAAAGTTGGACAATATTAAATTTCATTTTTTAGTTTTTCAATAACTTATCCGTTAAATTACGTAATTTGTTCTGGATATAGTTAATAAAGTGGTCTAATAAATGATCTAAATCAATGGGTCCAAGTTTGGATAAAAATAGATCCTGATCAGTGTAGACCGGATCCATATCGGGCCTGTGATGGGAAAGCCCAATATGAATGCTATATATAAAGGTTATGGTCTCCTGCAGTTACTTATATCATTCGTAAGCATACCTGTTAAGAGAGATTACATTTTGATAAAACTATAGAAAGACGTTGACTGCATTTTGGTGAGTAATTCCCGTGAAGATGGCGATGTATTCACGCTCGTTTCAGCTTTGAAAGCCTAGTTTGAAGTTATGGATTTTATTTATTTCCCTTTTACATTTGATCCAGGATATGTAACTAAGGTCTCGTTATGTATTACACATGGTATTAGAGAGGTGACATAAATGGGTGGGTAAAAATTCAGATTTCAATTTTTCTCCGTAATGTTTTAAGAGAGTTAAAACTTTTGTTTTTTTGTTTTTTTTCTTGCTTATACTTGCATGAAAGTAATATACACATGTTTAGCTTGAGAAACAGGGTGAAAACGAGGCCAGGAGGGCAAAAAATCGATTTGAATCTTGCCGAAGATCGCCTTTTTCCTGTAGACGTCCGATGAGTGAACAATTAGCTTTATGTCTGGCATTGCACGTGCTAGACAACGGTTAACAGGTATGACCTGCCATGTGTAGAAACATGTGAATGCATGAGTATGTGTTGTGGTGCATATGCCACACACGTGTTGGGCTCGTCGACACTAGTGCATGTAATGCACGCACCTGCCCCCTTCCATGCACACGATGACATCGTCAACTGATGTTAGCATGCTACAATACCAAAAAAAAACAAAAATTTTTAGGTTTCTGTAAGGGTACCCCGAGATATTTTGGGTCAGTTTCCAAGTTCGAGAAATACATGAAATGAAATTTTTCATTTTTCTAGATTTATTACATTAGTAATAAATTAAAGTTTAAGTCTAGAAAAGGAATTAAGGCTTTCTGAAGCCGATTTTAAGTGAATTTTCATTCTTCAAACCTCACATGAGCGAGATATTTCAAGTTTTCGTATCTCTAGTCTCATGTTTAGTGTTCAGGATCGTATAATAGTCACTCATAAAAGGAATTAAAACATTTTGAAGCCATTTTTAGTGAATTTTCGTACAACGAACTTGCCATAAGGGAGATACATGAGGTTCTTGTGTGTTAGGTGGTCGGATCACTGTCCAGTGACAATCGATAGTTGTTCTAATGAGATTTTTCCTTTATGAAAGTCTTAAATGAAGTTTTCAGAGAATGTCTTCATCATGAGTGTATGACAATGAGATTGTGCATTGGGGTTTAGCATTTGTTAATGTTACATTATCACATACCATATGCCTATAAAGAATTTAAGGATAACATAAAGATGTATCCCTTATGTTTGTGGACTTTTTTTAGTGCTGATAAGGATATAGTCACCAAAGGGGCCTTTCAAGTCAGTATTTTGAATTGTTCTGCTTGCATATTGAGGGATGTCTCTAGTTTTATGTTTAGTTATTCTGCCCAAAAGTGATGGCCTTACATAAAATTTTGAGATGTACGTAAAGGCAATAGGTGGAGGAAAGTTAGTGCTCAAATGATCTATTCGCCCAAAGGTGATAGTGTCATGAGAGTTGATGATTTGTCGCTTTTATGTAGAGGTCTAATTGCATATATTATATATTCAGCCCAAAGGTGTTTCATAATATGTATGATCGGATTCTCAGAACAGATACTATTTAATGGCTTTGAGTATCGTTGTTGTCCTTTTCTGTCAACAACATTAGTGGCACCATTGAAACCCTGACCAGTTTCAATACGAAAAAGTGGATAGAGGATGTATTGACTGTTATAGAGATAGCTGAAATTGATTTGGTCATACGGATGGATAGGCCATCTCCGTTTACATCCATGAGCTCGAGAGCTCATAAAGCAGCCTATGCAACCTAGTATCGATCTAACAAATTATGTCTTATAACTATTAAGAGATCCATACCTAACCATCTGCTTAGTGGACTTCCGGACACAGACATAGAGAAGGAGTTTTTTAGTAATGTCTCCTAGAGATACAAAGTCTTACCTAATGTTAAGATAAGTGCATTGATGAAAGAATTATTCTCCATAAGGTATACAGGAGAAGGGGGAGCGATGGAGTATATATCAAGAATGTTTCATCTTCACAGTAGACTAAAGATGCTAAATATGCCTCTTCCTAATATCTTTATAGTTCACCAAACTTTGAATACACTCCCTCCAAAGTTTAGTAATCTAATAAGATGGGAATGAGACTTTAATGTTTTGATAGCCCATTGCATTGTTGAGGAGAAGAAACTCAAGCTTGCTACTCATCCATCCCTCGAAGCAACTAAAGGGAAGGCAAAGATGAAGCCCGCTAAGTTTAAAGGTAGAAAGTCTAAATCTTCTCCACATATTGATGCTGATCAATCTAGTGCTAGTAAAGGTGTTGCGGACATAAAGAATTCAGCATTATGAGGCCTAGAAAGAAAGACTGAGACCATCAAGTAACTCCTTAGCTTATCCACTTATGAATCTAATTTTGCAATAATTGCATTAAGTTCTTGGTGACTAAATAGTGGAGCATATAATCAAGGTAGTTCCACAATACAGGGTTCATATCCAGGATAGAGCCAAATAAAGGAAAGGAGGAACAAATGGTTGACAACAATAAAGAAACGGATGTAATATTTATAGGGAATGTATGTAATGAACCTTGTTGCAAAGTTCATTTTGGTTTTTACACGACATATTTTATATGTGATCTTGTATCAATTTTAGACAAAGAAGGTTAACGTTTTGTGTTTAATGCTTTTGTTAAATAGTTGTTGTTTAATGCAAAACATAATGGTACAACTTTTTTGTCACATAGTTTGTATAGAATTTGTCTTACCCCGAATTAGATGTATGCTTCTTCATATCTTACAAAACAATTCATGAAAAGAAGAACCCTAATGAATGAAATGTCATACATAGTGTGGCCTAAAAGTTTAAGCCACATTTTCAAAGCTAAGGTTGAGAAATTGATTAAGGAAAGCATTCTCTCAATTCTAGATAATAATGATTTGGAAGCATGTGATGATTTTTGCAGGGGTAAGTTGACCGAAATAAGGATAAAAAGGTCAACTTGAGTTTTTGGCTTGTCAGGTCTGATATATACAGAAATTAGAAGATCATATACAGTTGCATTATGCAATTCTAAATGTGTTCTGACATTTGTAGATGATTATTCTCATTACAGATATATGTTCTTGCTTAAAGATTGAAGGTTAAGAACCAATTGGAAAAACTTATGAAGATAGTCAGATATAATCTTGTAGGAGAATATCATGGAAAATATGGTATTCTAGGACTAAAAAAGGTCCGTTTGCCAGATATATAGAATCAGTTGAAATAGTGACTTAGTTTACTATACCGAGTAGTCTTGAGCAAAATGGTGTGTTGCCGAAAGGCTTAAATGCACCCTCAAAGACATGAAGAAGTCAATGCAAAATACAACTAATCTACCTGATTATTTAGAAGTGTGGAAACCCAGCCTTGCACACATTTATTTATGGGGCTACCCTACTAAGGTAATATAATCCTTGTTGCTTGCTTGTTCCACTCATTTCTATTTATTAGAATATCCTGACCACCTTAATACATACAGATTTTACTATAGAGAAGGAGAGATCAGAATAGTGGAATCACAAACAGTTAAGTTTTTGGAATACTATGTCTATGATAATGGTGGGCTCTTTGACCTTTCGAATGATAGTAAGGTGGATACTACATTTATCATGTACTTGCTACTCATACAATTAAATTCGGTAGATTTAGGTCTTAGTATCATGCCTGTAAAGAAACAGAAACTCATACCTATATACATAGAAGTTCCTAAGGGTATAAGATTTAATGCAAATGTTGGACCCCATTTTCGGAGTCCAACTCTTAAGCGGAATATCCTATAACGTGAGCGTAAACCAATGATGTTTCCTTATCCATCATCGATTTCCTAACCTGGCTGTGATACCATAAAATGTTGGGTCCCGTTTCTAGAGCCCAACTCTTGATTGGAAAGTCATAGCATAAGACTTGAGCTATTTCCAATATCATATGACTCTCAAATCTTTACGTCATCATACTCTTTAATACATCACTTACAACTAATTTTCATCATTCACAAAAAACCTATCTTTTCTTTTTCCATAATATCTCACTTATATTACTCACTTATGTGTGTGTATATATATATATAACAACAATTCATGTTCAAAGTTCATCCTCTCAAGTGGATGACTTCTTCAAGTGTACTTAATTCCAACTTAACCTCATCCTTAATTAATTGATATTCCAAGTCCACCTCATTCATACACAAATTCACATTTCAAATCTATACACAAATCCATATTTCATTAACATCATAAATTAAGAGTTTTACAAACTTCAATGGGCATTCAGAGCCATAATACAATATTTCACAAAATCCCAAAATACATAAAATGCTTGAACCATGATTGCTCAACATACAACTACAGCCTTGTTTTACATAAATTATTCCAAACAAAATAAAGCATGCAAATCTAGAGTAGTGCCTCGACTCTCTTTCACACCATCTTTTTCTCATCACCTGGACATGGGGACAGGAGGGGGGGTGAGCTTGAAAGCTCGTGGGTAATAGTTTATAATAAAAGATAAGCAAAAACTTTTGAAATCATTTTACTTACCATAGAAAACTTTTATTAAGTCTAAAAACATATGTTTCTCAAAATTCTTGTCAAAAGTTCACAATAGTGTAAATCATGTATGCAATCATCATGTCAACCATATCATGAGCACATAAGCATATCAGAATGGTTTGGAAGGTCCATAAACAGAACGAACAAACACATTTCCATATAATAGTCCTGTGAAGTCGTGAACAGAACGAACTAGCACAATCCCACTAAGTGGTTTCTGCGTAGTCGTAAACATGAGAGAGACTATAAAGGAGCTCCATGCCACTAGCGGGCAGGTGGGAGAAGCCTTTAGTCAAAGTGCACTTGACAACAGAATGAACCAAACCAAACCCACATAATATGTATTTCATGATCTTGAAATCTTGATGCCCAAAATGGCAATTCTTGAAAACTTGCTTTTTCGTATGCTTGCTATATGTATCTTGAAAGTCCATTCTTGAAAACATGATTTCATAAACATGTATCTTTTCCAAAAGAAATCCTTTTCAAAATCTCTTTATAAATCATCAAATCAATTCATGTAACAAACATATAACAATTTCACAATTCAACAAAAAGCAAATAATGCAACATTTATAAAGCAATTTAAAATTATTAAACTTTCTTTGTTTGAAGAAACATTAGGGCTTATTACTTAATTATAAACATGTACCTACCTTGATTTCCTTACTTATATCGTTGCTCAAACATGCCTCTTCTTTTGTTCCTCTTGCCTCTTTGATCCCTTTATAAAATAACAAAAATCCCACTCGTTAGGGTTTTGAATTGAAAATCCCTCAAGTACAATCATTAAAATTGGTTCTAGAATACTTAAACCCAAGCATTTTCCAAACTCCATGGACTAAAATCCTTT
>JAOSBO010000003.1:23828951-23841824 GCA_027563915.1 Erythroxylum rotundifolium
AAAGTTTTAGAAACTTTAAAGATCAATATGTGATATTTGATCTTATAAGGACTAATTCATAATTATGACAAAAGTTTTACTTTAGTTATAATTTTGATAAAATCCAAGGATATGAAAAATAAGATTTTTCATATAAAAGGAAAATTTAGAAAAATTGAGGCTAGCACTTCTTACAATTTTTCCTCTCAAATTTTGATTTGAGTTTTTCTCTAAAGAGATCTGTGGATACCGTTAGAGGCCGAACGATTGAATGGCTCGTGAGATTGATAGATTCAACCGAAAGGAAAAATCACAACGGAAAATCGAAACAGGTGTGATTTTAGTTAAATTTCTTGTTTTATGTTTCAGATTTAATTCTGTTAAAGTTGATTCTTTGGAAAAAAATTTAAATTATTCTGTTGTGCTTATATTCGAACTTGCATAATTTTTCCAACATATAGCAACTAGGAAAACAATTCTCGTATATAAAAACAGGTACTACCTCGCAGACCCATACAAAAGAAACATGGTTAGAAGAATCGATTGTAAAATATTTATGGGATGTGACTCTATTCCTATCCTAATTCATTCAAACATTTGTCAAGTGTATGAAAATATCACTATATACATGTGAACTGGAGTTTTTACCAAAGGAAATCTTATATGGCAGGATAGCTATAGAGACTTGGATAGCTGTCGAGACTTTGAATTACAATAAATACTTAAAAAGCACTTGATTATGAATACATGCGTAAGCCTTTTTGATATACGATCTTATAGGTTCAAGTATAATACGATTATATATTACAAAAAGGATTTCATCCATCACTACAAGAAAATGAGTGTTTAGCGATGAAAATTATCGATGAAATGTGAAGATTTTCCGTCAGCAAGTGAATTTGCTTATGGAAATTACCAACCATATGAGTTATAGGAGAAACGGCCTTTGGTAATCTTTAACAATGGAATAGAAATATTCCAATGGTAATTTACTGACAAATTTTTTTTATTTCCGTCACTACATATAGTGACAAAAGTTTTTTGTTCATCGGTAAATATTATTGACAGATAGAGTTTTGAAAATCTGTCGGAACATTTAGTGATAGTAAGTTGTGTCCCATTGAAAAATTTAGTGACGGTAAGCTTTTTCGTCGGTAAATTATTTACCACTGGAATGTTCTTACTCCATTGGTAAATTTAATGCTAAATGTACCGATAGATATTTTAATTCTGTTGGCAAATACACTGAGATTGTTTTTTTATTTTTCATATATTTAAGTTGTAAAATTAATTTTGATTGGTAATCTTATGATTGATATTTAATTTCTACAATTATCTAATGAAAATATATTGAGCTTTTTATAAATTTAATTTACATAAATAGTAAGTTGAATGATAATATAGAGTAAAAATTATCTTAATTGATAATAAAAAATTATTATCTACAACAATAAATATGTAATTCATACAAAATGCTCGAGAGTAGCAAAACTAAGCTACGAAGTTGGTGAAGGTGGATGGTTTGAATATTGCGATGAGGTTCATCCATCTCATTAGAAAGTTAGGCTATGCTGTCCATTAGCCTCTTTACTGTACTTTCAAACTAAACGACTCTCTGATCATTGGATGCAGACTGCCTACTAGACGCAGTTGTACTGGACGTGGAGGATTGCAAAATTCGTAAATGAACTTAAGCTGAAGATCCTCCCACGATGATTCCTACTACCTACTGCATCAAGATATATCTGACTCTTATCAATAATTTCAAGGTGCTGAGACTGTCATTGAATGATTTTTATATTTGGTCCTATCAGGAGGCAATATTTATGTTAATAAGTAATAATTATTAAGAATTGATATTAAAGCATAAATTTTACATACACTAAGTTTGCTACATCGGGTATTAATGAAGGTCACATCATTATACTTCTTAGTGTGAGCGTGCAAAAAGAGTTGACAGGTTGTAGGCTTCCTGCCTATGGACTTTTCCTGCATCAGAATAAAATGTTATAAGTGACCTACAATTTTCAAAAATTTCAACAGAGTTTCCTTTATTTTAATGATATTTACCCCTTGTTGAACAAAGAAAGTAACTTAACAATATAGCTATATATGGCATCAGACATTTATAACATTATTATTCTCTATAATCTACATATTTTTCATTCCAAAATTCGTACATCAAATTAAATTGAAATACATCAAACTAAAAAAATCAGAATATAAATGTAAATGTAGATAATTACAAGTTTCTTTGCATGCTTTTGGTGGGTAACAGATTCTCTATTATGTACGGAAAGACTCTCTCCCTCTGATCCTCCACGTCTGTTTGCAAAATTGTGTTGTGAAATAGACATTGCCTCAAGTTTTGTCCAATACTACTGCCAACAACTCCATATTTCTTTAGATATATAAGGAGGTCGTACACTAGTCTTGTGTATCGCACCAAGAAAGTCTCTATAAAGTGTAGGAGCTCGCCTCTCCCATACTTTACAAATTACTGTGCCAAATTTGTAATCCCAAAAAAATATTTCTAAAAAAAAAGAAAAGCTTACTATAAGTACTTATAACCTAAAATATTTATATAATTAATGTATAAAATTAATTGGATAAAAATACAAAAAGAATATATGTTTTGTACCTCAAACTCCTGATAATAAAATTTTTTGTCGCCTGAGAGATATTATTCCATATATAATCCTTAAGATCAATATTCTCCTTGAACTTGGATGTCATGATGTCATATTTCTTGAGCATGTTCCAGACAGAACTAACCTAATATATAAGCAATTTTAGATCATTTTCAAATTAAAACCTATAACTTCAATATAAACCTATGGGGTTATCATACATATATTTTCACTCACAGATTGTTGACAATTGTGATGTAAGTTCTTCCATCTACTCCCTTAGCTCCAGGTTGGAGGTCGTCTCCTTCATCCGTAATATTTTTCCCTGATATCTCTGGTGGATGGTGTAGGTGATAGCACGTGTCAAGCACGCTTCAAAATTTACCTGACTCTACATACTAAATTTTATAGTTAGGATGAGTTAGGATTGAATCCATAGGGAATGTTAGGTTAATTTTCATAACAAAATTAATTGATGCTAGGAAATTATAACCGGGGGGGGGGGGGGATTTTAATCAATTTAGAAAATAAAATCAAATTAAACTATCGAAAACAAATTAAAGAAAGTATTTGGAAATGATTAAATTGTTAAATATGGTTAGGGTCTAGTTTTAGGTTTAATCTCAGCCTAAACATGATCAAGCATATTTTATCATCCTAACGTCTTTATAACTCTCCTTGGACTATTGATCTGAGACTAATAGAATGCTCCACTAAACTTGGTTTTCTAGAACGCTCTACTAATCCCCATTTTCCATTAAATTGTGTTTAATCAAGATACGATCATTAAGTAAACCTAACTACCGAATAACCTAGGATACAATCTCTAGATTTAATTTGGCAAGCATTATGAAGTGAAAAATGATCAATACAGGTAGTAACCTTATACGCTTGGGATATCTAACCTAAGTTATGTTGTTCCTAACGATATGGGATCATTAGGTGCTACTAACAAACATTAAAAGTAACAATTACGGATTACATTCAATGTTATATCAATAAGTTCGAAATAGAACAATCAATCTTATAACATAAGGCTAGTAAAAATTAAATCTTATAAACCGTTAACATTAGAAGTACCTCAACACAATAAATTACATAATGTGGGATATGGTGGTCATACAAAGTGTAGTCATATACTCCCTTCCATATACCACTACATTAAGAACTTATTAGGTTTTTGTTCATAAGTTGTATATAAAAAACTTATAGTCTACAAACTTGTTATGATAATACATACAAATTTCTTATTCAAACAATCATGTACACGTAAACACAATGAATAAGAAGTATGAGATTCAGAAACATATTATTATTGAGCTTATGAGTGCTAAAACATCATCATCAAATATTATTATCAATCATCAATACAATTAAGTCCCATCCTAAGAACATGTTCTTTGAATGCCTTTGGTTGTAAACCCTTAGTTAGAGGATCTGCTACCATGAATCTGTCCTAATATGTTCTATAGGCACTCTTTGTTTTTGAATCTCCTTTTTAACAACAAGATATTTTAATTCTATATGTTTTGTGCCTTTGGAGTATTTTTCATTTTTAGAGAAGAAAACTACTGCATAATTATCACAATAAATTTTCAGTGGCTTATTTGCTGTGTCGATAACCCCAAGCCCTGAAATAAAGTTCCACAACCATAATGCATGAATTGTAGCCTCATAATAAGCTATAAATTTTGCTTTCGCTATGACAAACTATTTAGCACTTTTTTATGAGATTGCTCCTTCAACTAATAGGAGCAAATAGCCAAACATTAACTTTCTACTATGAACACATCTGGTTTCTGAATCTGAATATCCAATCACTTCTAAATGATCAAACCTTTTTATAAGTAAGCATGTAGTCCTTTGTTCCTTGAAGATATCTCATCACTTTCTTTGCAACCTTTCAATGATCAATACCAACATTACTTTGATATCTACCCAACATCCCTACTGTAAAAATGATGTCAGGTCTAGTACATGTTTGTGGGTACATCAAACTGCTCACAACAGAAACATATGGAATTGTTTCCATTTCCTTACGTTCCACACCATTCTTTGGACATTGCATAAGACTAAATTTATCTCCCTTTTGAATAGGGACTATATCTATTGAATAAGGAATATTGAAATTCCAATCACATAGGATGCCTCTCTTATATCTTTTTTATATCATAAAGAAATTCTTTAGTCTTATGCAATAAACTTGAGTCATTAGTAGTAAGCAAAATGTCATCATTATATAGAACCAGAAATATATACTTACCCTCACTGATCTTCCAGTAAATACACCAATCAACAGTGATTTCTTCAGGATCGAAAGAAGTAATGGTATTATTGAACTTAATATACCATTTCCTGGAAGCTTGTTTAAGTCCATATATTGACTTTTTCAATTTTCACACGATACTGTCTTTACCTTCAATAGAAAAACCTTCAAGTTGATCCATGCAAACTTCCTCCTCAAGATCTCCATTCAAAAAGGCTATTTTCACATCCATCTAATATAGCTTTAAATCAAATTGAGCCACTAATGCTGAAATTATTCTCAATGAATCTTTCTTTGAGACAAGTGAAAAAGTCTCCTTGTAATGAAGGCCATCTTTCTAAGTGTAACCTTTGGCAACAAGTCTAATCTTATATCTTTCAACACTGTCATTCGAGTCATGTTTGGTCTTAAAGACCCACTTATAGGCAACTTGTTTAGAACCTTCTGGCAAGTCTACAAGATTCTATACATTTTTTTAAGCCATTGATTTCAACTTTTCTTTTATAGCATCAATCTTTCTTTAAGACTTATCACTTCTTATGGCTTATGAAAACAAAACATGATCATTATCAATGCCATAATCATAATTTTACTTTTGCAAATAAACCACATAATCTTCAAAACAACCGACCTTCTAACCCTTATAAGTTTATTTAAAGCTATACCAATTGGCTCATTTGCACGAGCTGGTGGTAAGTTAGGTTCTTTAAGGGGAGCTTCTTCATTATTTAAATATTGTTCTTAATAATTTTGATCTTCCAAAGTAGGAACAACATTTGTTATAGTTGTGAGTTTAAGAACATTTATGGGTAATGGAACATCAACCCTTATTTTGTTAATATCCAGAACCTAATTTTCAACACTCCCACTAACCTCACCATTCTCTAAAAATTTGGCATTGGCTATTTCAAAAATTCTAGAACTGTGGTTCGAAAAGTAAAACCTATGCCTTTTGTATTTCTCTGGGTAACTAATAAAGTAACAACTAATTGTTCGAGAATTCATTTTCTATCATGAGGATTATAAATACTTGCTTCTACAAGACAACCTCACACATGTAAGTGTCTTAAAGTAGGTTTCCTTCTAATCTATAACTCTAAAGGAGTTTTAGGAACTGCCTTACTAGAAACCCTATTTAACATATACATAGCAGTTTTAAGTGCATACATCCATAAACTTTTGGGTAATAAGGAATTACTTATCATACTCGTAACTATAACATTAATGTTCTATTTTGCCTTTCTACCATACCATTTTGTTGCGATGTGCCTACCATAATATACTATTTTTTGTGTTTAATTTACAGAATTATGTGCCTAGATACATACATGTACATGAGTTCTATGATATTCTGTATAGCTCTACTTCCTTTGCTTTAGCCTTCTCTTATCATTCTTTTACCTCACCTTTAGCCAAACCCTATTACAATTATGTTAAAGACCTTCTGATTTGTGTATAGTATATGCGTACTTTGACAGTGTTGTTAAAATTGAAAAGCAAGCATATGGTAGAATGTATTCATTCATCGAATTTTGAGAGTTACACATTTAAGCCTAAACAGTTTGAGTGTTAGAGTGTATATCAATGAGAGGACTTATTATTTCGATATGGCATAGATTTCCTCTAACTCTATTATGCTAGATTAGCTAGATTGTTACATGTAAATTGAGTTCATTAATTTTATGTGTCGATCGTGGTAAGCCGAGTTCTAGTTATCATGCTTGAATTGCTTAATATCGTTGGGGATCTGATTTGAATGCTGCATACTTAAGTATTTTTCTTCACGTTGCATTATTTTGTTTTTCTTCACTTTGTTTTTCAGGTTTTTTGTAGTTCTACTTTCTATTCTTTTTCTTACTTAAGGACAAACAAGAGCTAAGTGTGGGGGAATTTGATACACTCATATTTTCATATATCTTTCAGACTTAATTCAGAGTCATTTACATTCATTTTACGTTCATCTATATCTTGTTTATCATGTCTTAGCATTATTCGGGTTTCGTTGATGTAAAATGCATAAATGAAACAAATAGATTTGAATTGCACTATTTTTGGATTTCTAGCAAACTTGACCTTTAGTCATTGTGGGATTTTTATCTCGAGATTGGTTCGGCCAAAAATTCTGAAATTGCACACTTAAATTCTTGACTTAGTGAAGGATATTTTGGGATAAATTGTAGATTTTTTTGAGCTAGAACTTAAGAGAAAAAAATTCCCAAAGTTTGCATCAGATTTTGGATCGCCAGAATGACCTTTCAACGATGTTTCAACCATAACATTTGGCTCAGATGGCAGAATTCAGTGATTCAACTCTCAGATTAAAGCTAACTCACAGAAAAATGTACTGATAAAATTTGAGATCCTAAATTGTCACTGTTTGATTTTTATACATAGTCGAAATTGACCCTGGTGTACTATCAAAAACGTAGTTAAAAGCTAACAAAACTTTAATCGATTTTCAAAGTACTTGGATGACATGGCACGACTCCATTGGTTACTTAAAGATGACTTGATGTCCACCTCATCAAGCCATGCCACTTTGGATGGCTAGTTTGGCAGAGGCTGAAGAGTTGTTGCGACCTTTGTCAATTGACGTGAAGAGGAGGAATTCGTTTCCTAGTTTTGTCTCTTAATTAGGTCAACCAAATCACAAGATATATATACAACGTTGGTCTCTAGATCCAGAAATCTTTCCTCTAGATTATTCTTAATACTTCCCAGCTGTAATCTTGTTTTTTTTTAATCTTTTCAAAAGGAATGCAATTTTCTTAGGCCATTCGGTGGTAACAACGTTTTACTAGGTATGTGTAGCTAAGTTTGTATTTCAATTGTAAAGGGTAAAACCCTTCAAGCCTATATTAATTCATGAGGATTTAATCTTAATTGATTCTTGTGTTCATGATTTGCAGTCATGTGTTTGAATTTTGGCACTTTAATAACTGAATTGAACTCCTAAATCTTAAAATTTGGAATTAAGATTTATAAGGGATTTTTGAATGCTATTCGATTAATTGATGGTAGTAGTTGCCAAATTAATTGATTTATAGCTAGGTTGTTGATAGTAGTTGTCAAACTTACTCTAAGAGAATTCGAACTTTGTCTTAAATTAATGATAGTAGTTGTCAAAGTTTTCAAGGCAAGATCATTAAACCGACTATAGTAATGTTCGTATGCAACTTAGATGGATTAGTAGTTATGAATCCTATGATTGTTTGTGAAGATTTGTTTTCTTAGTAGTTAAGAAGCACAAAATTAGTAAGTTGGTGATTTGTTGATTATGTAAACACAATGCACGAATAATCCCTTGAGTTCGATGAATGAATTAATTGGTTTTGTTGGCGAAATCCTTTGCAATTAAAGTTTCCATAATTATGTTTTTATGTTAATATTTCAATTCTGGTTTCTTTCGAAATTTGATTTAGCGCTTGTTTAATTTCGTGTTCTTTAAATTTTGAATTGCCGAAATCAACCCCCCCCAATCATTTATTTTCATGCATTGGTTTGAGTTCAATTTAGTTAATTTCATTTGGTTTTTATTTGCGTCAAATATGATTCTATTCGCGTTAGATTATCTTTTGATTTCTGTTTTCCGTAAACTGTTTTTGCTTTCTGGTTTAGTTAGTAGTTTGCATTCAATACTTAATCATTTAGGTTAGATTGGATTTTAGATATTAAATTTTTGTTTCGTTTATGTTTTTGTATTGGATTTCGTGAAAGAAATTTCGTTAGCAAGTTTGACGATAGTTAGCATTCCATTATCAGATCTTTGAGGGAAAGATCCCTACTCATATATACTGCTTGTTATTCATGAAGTGTTAATTTACAAGGGTAACAACACCTTGTCAGTCATTCCTATTCTTCTTTCTATAAATCAATCAAGAGCAGAACCCTTCACTTCAAGACACTAGGTTTGGTGCGAAAAAGCGCATTCTACTTATGAGTTAATATTCATAGTTATGAACATGCAATAAAATTCGTTATAATATTCATCATGGAAATCACCATCATTATCATATGTACATATGATACTTATATATAAGGAATGACACATGTATAAATATTTTTATTGAGCAATGTTATGCTTTTCTTAATATAACATGATGAGGATGATTGTTGTGGTATGACCTACCTAGTAGGCATCACCATGCTGTGCACATAATGAGTCAATTGGAAAGGTATGGATTTGGGTTAGTGTTTGATCTATTAGTGGATCCATTGATTGAGATAAGAGACAGTATACTATTAGTGGAAAGTTAGCTCTTAAACGCCAGTCAATATATGGTACATGATATGGTGGCGTGATTATGGCAGTTCAATTGAGCTTGCTCTCAATTGACAATCATGTCGCAATGAGGCTATGGTGATTCGGTTAATGTTGGGTCTCGGAAGACAGTCTACTATATTTGGACCAAGTGACTTGAGTGGAACAAGAAAGTCCCTATCTATGGGTAAGGGGTATATCATAGGGTCATTCGTCAATTCTCCACTATTATTTGTGATTTGTAATTATGATGATCATATGACAAGACATTGATATGGGAGATGCATGCATGTTTATGAACAAAATTATTATGTTATGAAATTGCATTTATAGATGTAATAATTATAAATATACACATATATATCATTTGAAATCCTTAAGAGTGTATAACATAATCATAGTACTAATTTAGACAGAGAGGTCTGACTCCCCTAAACTATTTTTAAAAATCTTCTTTTCAGACCTCTTCTAATAGGGTACTTCATCGATCTTCTTCCTCTCCGATGATTTGATCTATGTTTATTGGTGACATTTGACTTTAGAGCCTTAGTAGTCTTGTATATATTGGATTCCCCTTGTATTAACTATATAAACGTTGTAGCATTTTGAGTATTGTATATTGTTAGAACTGGTTTGATTGTTATAAGTATGAGTTTGATCATTTTAAAATCTCATCTTTATTGTAGATATAGGGATTTGACGACATTTTAGACTTACTAAACATTCCAAAATTGAGTTTTAGACATTTGAGTTTACTACTCTTTGAGCGTCATTCATAGTCTAAGGTTGGGGATGTGACAAAGTTAGTATCAGAGTTGGGTTTAAATTTAAGTTTCTAGGTTGACAGAATTGAGTCAATTTTCTCTTTGAACTATTGCAGCATTAGGATCATGTTTATTTAAAATTTTTGCCTTTACTTCCATCCTTTCGTTATACTATTATGACTTTTAATGTATCTAAAGACTTTCTTTATTCTTTGATTATAAAGAGGAAAAGAACTTGAGCGTGAACTCCTGAGGTCCAAGGGGCGGTAAATAATGAATTGATTTTTGAAGAGGTTATGGCTCCATCACCACCTAGGCAGGCGAGGCGTAAGGGTATGCCTAAAGATGCTACATGACAACCAAATTTTCAAGCCTAGGGTAAGCCAACAATGCAGGATGTAGATGTTGCTACTCTAGCAGCTAATGTAGGATAACAAAATACTATAGCTACTCTAAATCAAACCATCCTTTTAGTACAGTAGATAACTTAAAATAGAGGTAAGGGTATGATATATATAGAAGTTGTCTTCCACTATACCAGGGTTGTTATGATTACTTTTGACGGTACAAAGGATGCCATGGACTTTCTAAATGGTATTGAGTCTCGTACTAGAATGGCATATACAAATTCACAAAGGATTCACATTGTTGAGTTATTAGTTTAGGCAACTGCATTAGATTGGTTTATCCAAGTTATTCAACCAATTATGAGTACCTTATCTTTGGATGAGTTAAATAGAGATTTATAAGACGATTTTGTCCACCACCACAAAGAGATGCTTATAGGTGGAAATATTTACACCTTAAGAGAGGTGATAGGTTGCTCGAGGAGTATACTACTAATTTTTATCAACTGATGAGATACATAAAGGATATGACTAATCGGAGATGGATAGTGGGACTATACATTACCAGTTTGGGTCCCATATATGTAGGAACTCGTTCATAAGGTCAAACTTTGGAGGGTGCCATCAATAAGGCTAGAGAGATAGAGAGGCGATACATCATACAAGGCATCATTCTTGATCCTTACCAAATTATTGATTTTGGGGCTGAAAATTATAGTTCTCCATCATCTATGCTACAAATAGGTATAAGTGGAGAGCAATATGGACAATCTTAACGATTTCATGGTCTAAGTAGGTATAAGAATAATAGACATGGTTGTAGGGATCTAGTAAGATCAACTAGATTTGGACCTAAAGCGGGTAGTAGTTACAATGGACAAAGCTTTAGACATAGTAGTTCTCGTTCTAGAAGCACTACTTATTAGATTTGTTGTAAAGTCCATCAGGGACCTTGTTAGATTAGGCATTTTGCTACAAAGTGCCCTAATTATAGATTTCAAAGACGATTTTCTCAAGGTTACTCTACTGGCATCGTACAATGAATACATCAAGTTTGTCCTCAACATCAAGTGCAATACCAAAGTGAATCTCAGATGGTTGGCCAACATGGTCATGGATTAGGAGGTAAGTTTGGAGTTAGATTTCAGACTAGGTGTGGGTTTGGTTGTTGGACCCAAGTCTCAGTACTTAATTCATGGATTCATTACGCGAGGCTTGGATGAATTTAATAAAAATAATAATAAAAAAGAAGTCACAGACTTAAGAAGTCACGACTGTGGCAAAGGTAGAGAAGCACAGGTATGACTTCTTAAGTCACAGTCGTGCTCGATAAGGGAAGTCACAGTTGTGCTTAACATTATGAAGAGCTTTTTTGCACCATCGTGCACTCCCATGACTGAAAGAATAGTGCACGCTTATGCTATCTCAAGGATTTAAAGGCTAGTGCATGATCATGTACACCTGTGATTGAAAGGACAATCATGATCGTGCACTCCTGTGATTGAAAGGCCAGTGCATGATTTTGCACTCTTGATGTGCACTCAAACTTGTAAAAATCATATCTCTCAATTTTTATGTCGAAAAATTACTATCTTTATACCATTATAAAGCTAAGAGGATAAGCTACAACTTTTATGAAGAAAACTTTATCTGATTCAGCCTACTTGAATACAATTTAATCACTAAAAATAGAACACAATTTTCTACTAGGAATGATGTTACAGTCTCTACCAACACCAATGATGTTATCGTGTAATGGCTATATCTCTTTCACCCGAAGTTCAAAATTTTCATGTGATATACTGTTAGAAATCTAAAAGGACGAACTACAATTTTTCTGAAGGTCACTTTATCCAATTTTACCTAGATTAATACAATTTATTCATGTAAGTCAGAGTTACTAATTCTGTCCAGGGTAGTGCAGTAACCATATCCCCCTTATTGTCTTTTGCCTATTATGAGCTTTTACACATTCCAAAAGACCCAAGTCTAACAAACACTAAATGTACACACATGACCCCCAGTATAACAATTCATTTCAAAACTATCTAGGGCCATCTAACAATATGCAATTTTATTTCCAACAACAGTTAACAACCCAATAAAGAAGAAAATTTTGAGCATATACACAGAGAAAATTTTCAAATCTTACATTCATTGCTTAATCAAAACAGAGTTTACACATAGCTTTAGTTACATCTTAAAGGCCACATCAGTAGCATAATACAAAACATATATGAATGCTCATGCTTGATATGCTTATACTGCTACCAAAAATGTGATCGAACTAACTTAGTTACAAAAGATAGATATCTTGGGGTTTGCCAAAGCTTGCTAGGATCAATTCTCTACTCGTTCTACACCTAAGGGGTGGAAAATAATAGGGTGTGTGTGTTCATATATATATATATTCTTAACAATGCTTATAGCCATTGTTAACACACAGTCAAGATATATATATATATATTCTTAACAATGCTTATAGCCATTGTTAACACACAGTCAAGCATCCTCACACAATCAACTATGAGTGGCTCATTACCAATGGCTATATATATATATATATATTGCATTTTAATCTTAGCAATATATGCTTGACTGTGTGTGGCTCGTTGCCAAAGGCTAT
>JAOSBO010000003.1:23894172-23911563 GCA_027563915.1 Erythroxylum rotundifolium
TGGGATCCTTATGGGCTTGGATAATGATCCATTACCCACCTGTGAATCTTGCATTGAAGGAAAAATGACTAAGGCCTCATTTCCTTTTAAAGAAAACAGATATGAATCTAAGTTGGACCTGGTACATACAAATGTGTGTGGGCTTACGAATGTACAAGCTAGAGGAGGTTATGAATACTTCATAACCTTTACAGATGATTGCTCAAGACATGGTTATTTTTATTTGATGCATAAAAAGAGTGAATCTTTTCAAAAGTTCAAAGAATTCAAAGCCGAAGCTGAGAAGCAATTAGGCAAGCCATTAAAACAACTTCAATCAGATTGAGGTGGTGAGTATTTATTTAAGGAGTTAGAATAATTTCTAATTGACAATGGAATTGTTTCTAACTTGTCAGCTCCTTGAACAGCTCAACAGAATGGCGTAGTTGAGAAGAGGAATATGACTCTATTGGAAATGGTAAGATCGATGATGTCCTATGCTAGCCTTCTAGAATCGTTTTGGGGATATGCCATACAAATGGCAACATATCTTCTCAACTTTGCTCCATCCAAATCGGTGCCTAAAACACCTAGGGAGTTGTGGATTGGTTCAGTGCCTTTATTGCGGCATTTGAGGACTTGGGGTTGCCCAGCCTATGTTCTAAGGCCTAAATCCACAAAGATGGAACCAAGGTTAGAAGTATGTTTGTTTGTAGGATATCCTACGGGTACTCGAGGGTACTATTTTTATAGTCCTCAGGATAGGAAGGTATTTGTGTCGACAAATGCAACCTTCTTAGAGGAATAATTTTTGAGAAATCACAAAGGAAGAAGTGAAGTAGTACTAAAGGAGATAGCTATTTCATCTAATTCAAGAGTTGATATGGATATAACAGAACAAGATGTTGAAATGGATTCAAGAGTTGAAATAGAAGAGCAACCTAAACATCAAATAGTGCCTAGACATAGTGGGAGTGTTGTGAGATAGCCAGATAGGTATCTAGGTCTAGGAGAAGGCTTAATTTCCATCTCAGACCAAGAAGATAATAGATCCCATTACGTATACACAAGTTATTAATGGTGTTAATGTAGAAAATGGCTTAAGGTGATGGAATGGGAAATAGATTACATGTACCCTAAAGAAGTCTGGATCCTTACAAATCTACCACCAGGTATAAAAGCCATAGGGTGTAAATGGATTTACAAAAGAAAAAAAGGGTTAGATGGAAAGGTAGAGACCTTTAAAGCTAGATTGATAGCTGAGGGCTATACTAGAAAAGAGGGTATAGACTATGAGGAGACTTTTTCTCAGGTTTCTATGCTTAAGTCCATTAGGATTCTTTTAACCATAGTAGCCTATTACGATTATGAAATATGGAAAATAGACGTCAAGACCACATTTCTTAATGGGAATCTTGAGGAGACCATTTATATGGCCCAACCAGAAGGTTTTGTTGAGCCAGGTAATGAGCATGCGGTATGTAAGTTGTAAAGGAACATTTATGGACTTAAGCAAGCAGTTAGGTTTTAGAACATTTGGTTTGAAAAGTCTATCAAAACATATGGATTCATACAAAACCTAGATGAGCCTTGTGTTTATAAAAGAATACAAGAAGGCAAGGTTACTTTCTTAATCCTATATGTTGATGACATTCTGCTCATTGGGAATGATGTGGGAATGTTATTTACAGTTAAGGAATGACTAAATGAACAATATTCAATGAAGGATTTGGGAGAGGCTAACTATGTTCTAAGGATCGAACTTATAAGGGATCGTAAAAACAAACAAATAGCTTTGTCTCAATTAACCTACATTGAGAATATGCTCAATAAGTTTGCCATGCAAGATTCCAAGAGGGGTTTCACACCTACTAGACATCGAATCAAACTTTCAAAGGAACAAGCACCTAATACCCAAGAGGAGGTTGAACGCATGCTTAACATTCCATTTGCTTCAGTAGTTGGAAGTTTAATGTATGCAATGCTTTGCACTAGATCGGATATCTGTTACGTAGTGGGCCTAGTAAGCAGATTTCAGTCCAATTCAGGAATGAAGCATTGGACTGTACTTAAGTGTATACTTAAGTATCTTCGTAGGACGAAGAATTTAATGCTTGTTTACTTAGGAAGTAATCTTATTCCGATAGGATATACAGATTCTGATTTCCAATCAGATGTTTATTTAAGGAAATCAACATCTAGTTCTATATTTGCTTTAGCCATAGTCTGAAGCAGTGTTAAGCAATCTTGTATTGTTGATTCGACTATGGAGGTTGATTATGTTGCTGCTTCACTGAAGCAGTCTAACTCTACAAGTTCCTAAATGATTTGGAGGTAGCTCTAAAGGCAGAGAAAGCCATTACACTTTATTGTGATAATAGTAGGGCAATGACTAATTCTAAAGAACCTCAGAATCGTAAAGCTACCAAACACATCGAGTGAAAGTATCATCTCATAAGGTAGATAATTCAACGTGGGGAGGTGAATGTGGTAAAGATTCCCACAGAGCAAAACCTTATTGAGCTATTCACAAAGATATTGTTTCAAAGAGCTTTGAGGGTCACCTAGAAGGCATGGGAATGAGGAATATGTCAAGCTTCCTTTAGGGCAAGTGGGAGATTGTTGGAGTTAAGTAAATATAGTGCCCTGGAAAGCAAGTGTATTTACATGTAACTTAATCTTCTTCCAGTTACAGGTTTGTGATGAAAATATTTATTATTAATAAAACAAAGGAGTTTGGTTTTATTGGTATAATTATAATATAACTAGTCATAGGAACTAAGATTCTTTCATATATATATATATATATATATATGCAAGAAGATGTAGGGGAAACATGTATATTATTAGAATCTAAATTAATTGATTCACAGTTGAATAATCAAGTTGGTTGCTTGATTATGGTTTAGACTATAGTGTTGCGATTTATCTCCATGTAAGTAAAGGAGTTTACTTCAAGGGAATGATGATTTTCATATCATGATAGTAGTCAACTATCGATAGTGGCACTATTGAATGAATATGGAATCGCGTATGTTAAAATGAATAAAGTAGGTCGTTTCTTTAATCTTAAAACATACATTTTAGCATTTGCTTATTCTGGACCACAATCTTGATGAGTGGTGAACTCATATGTGTTTCATTATAATTATTGATACGATTGGAATGGATTTTTCAGAGTATTAATCTAGTGATTGCATGTTGAAATTTTTAATTGAAATATGTATCAGGGAATATTCACTCAAATAAAGAGTTTATAGTGATATCATTACTTCTAGATGTTTTATGGAGATTGATGATTAAACTGGGGCTAGGAGTTTGATGGACTAGCTACCCATCAAGCCTTAACACCAAGATGAGATATTGTGTGTTAATCATCATATAGAGTAAAACAGGATATCTAGAAGGAAAAACCAATCTAAAGGCAAAACAGTAAATTTACCCTTTGTTGTGTGGATGACTATAATAAGGTTCATAATAAGGTTTTCAATTGGACATGTGTCCTCATAATATTTAGTAATTCAAGAGTTGAACTAATTGTCTTTAGTGGAATGAAATTTAGTTAATAAGCTAGAATTAATTCTAATGAGATTAAATTAATTATGGGCTTATTGGAGCTTGAATTATCTAAGTCCAATAAGATTCCCCATTTGGCTTTAAGGAAGGTTATTAAGCAAAGTAAGAAACATAAATGGAGGTTTTAAAGCCCATGATTGAATGTTGCGCTTGCACTAACTAATGGTTAATTAGAAACCTAAATGAACATTTAGAAATGGGCTAGACTTTGGTTTAATTTGATTAATTAAATTAAACAAAATTCTTAAAGAAATGGAAGGTGAAATTTCGGCATTGAATTGCTAAATAAATATGGTATTTATCATGCTTTATCATCATTAAATGGAGTAATGATCTTACCATTAAATGGTTTAATGGCTGTCTTTTAATGATGGCTTGTATTGTAACCTTTTCGCATTCATTTGAGTAAAGATGAAAGAGGTATATTTGATGGATCATCTTCCTTCTTTCATCACGAAAACCGAAATTGACATGTCATTTTAGGTTATTGGTATTTTCTTATAACCATCTTAAAACAAATGAGAAGAGTCTCATTTAACGACTTCTTTATGTTTTGATTAAAGAACAAAGTGATGCATTGGATGCACTTCACTTCTTCTTTCTTTTCATGCATAACTGAAATTCACAAGCTGTAAGAGAGGTGTTCTTGCATTTTTTGGACTCTCTCTCCTTTCTTGCATGTGTTAGCTAAAATTTGCATAAGACGTCTCTCATCTTTGGCTTCTTTCTTCTAAGAAAAATCTCTTCCAAATATTTCTTCTCCTTTCCTACAAAAGGATCTTGTTAACCAAGTTGTCTAAGAAGAATAAGTAGTAGATCGGATTTGTTGAGGATACAACAATAAGGAGAGGATACATTGACAAAGGAAAGGATTCAAAAGCAAGGATAAAGAAGGAAAGGATAGCATAGCAAGGATTTAAAGCTGTAGCGAAAGGAGTCGGCAATATAATCTCCATCTTGTTCTTATGATAATTGTTTTCCATATACCGTATCATGTATGGCTTGGCGTGTTGATTTGGTTGTCTTGCCTCCGCTGTGTTTTGATTTCTAAAAAAGCCTTGAAATCTATCGTTTTAGTCAAATCTTTCATATTTATTTTCCGATCCAACATGGTTGCTACTGGCTCGTCCTTCTTTGTCACGATCGTGGCCTGTTATGCCACAATTGTGGGCTATGTCTTTGACCTGAAACTCCTCACATCTTCTCTGTTCTTCATCGTTTTCCCTAAAACACTATCAAACCCATCACGGTACCTCAACAATATAACATTTAAGCTCAAAGCCTCACACAAACCCGTAAAAACACTTTAACACCTAAACTAACACAATTGACACGTAAACACACACTCAACACTCAATTTAACTCAAAATACTTAACAAATTAAACCCTAAAACACAATGCAATTCACAACTATCAATATGTCAAACATATCATATTGAGTTGTACGCACATTTTCCACATTAAAGATATAAAACAAAACCCAAATTAGAACTAATATGAGACATGCCAAAATAAGCGCTCTTCTTATTCATAACACTCACCATCGATCGAAATATCCTATAAGACGTATTGATTTTTATTTTTCAACCCATGCACCATAGAAAGAAAAGTTCTTTGGTTGAGCATTTGTTATTTTCAATTTTATTAAACACCATTAAGCACAAAAAATTACTCAAAAGCAAATGCTCGGTGCTTTGGATTAAAGTATTTGGTGCATTATGAGAGTCAAATTTTGCTTCACCCATTAGAGCATTCCAATAATTATCAACATCGAAATCATGGTGATCATCCAAAAATTTTGTATTTGATAAATTGAAAATTTCACAGATGACATGATAATCAAGTTTATAAACATCATCAGCTAAGCTAAACTAGTTGCTCAATTTTTTACCTCACTCTTATGGATTTTAATAATTCAAAATCAAAGTAATAAGGAGTGATTAATTACCTCTTTCTATGTTCTCAAAAACACTACCTTCTTCCTTTGAATAAAAGGGGAATGAGGCACAAAAAGTTGCTGCTAAATCGACCTTACCTTCACCAAAGACTTAAAGGCGCAATTCATCAGTAGGTTTCCAAGCTACCATCTTCTTTGGTGCCATTGGAAGAAGAAAACTACAAAAATAAGAGAAAAAGAGATGAATTCGACTTTTAGAGAGAGAAGGGAAAAATCTTACCTAAATCCTTGTGTTTTTAAATGATTAATGCATGATAAGAGTAAAGGAATGAGAGACTTATGAAAAGAGATGAAGAAAATACCAAGAATCAAAAGGAAGACGATTTTAGAGAATGAGAGAGTGGGTTTTGTAGGTTACAGAGAGGTGTGAAAATTTGAAGGGTGAATGAAAGAAGAAGAGGGGGAGGGAAATTTAAAATATCCCTCGATCGTGGGAATACCATCCATTCCTACCATCATAGGATTTCTCTCTGTAAACTTTTTGAAGAGATTTCCCACGATCATGGGAATCATTCTAATTCCCACAATCATGGGATTACTCTCCAGAAACTTTCTGGAGAGATTTCCCACGGTTATGGGAGTCACTATAATTCCCACGATCGTGGGATGGGGTAATTCTTCCACTTCTAAACCTTCTATCAAGCCTAGCATGCATTCTCTATGATCCCACAACCTACAAACACATCAAAATAATATTATGAACAAGAAATTTGAAAACAAAAAACAAGTAGAAATTTTAAAAAATCAAATAAACATCAATCAAACTCAAATCAAATATGATCATAAATAAAGAACCAAACAAACAAATTAACAAGAACAATCAAAAGAAAGTAGGCATGTTAAGTTAAGGTCATTAGCTTGAACATTCCTTATACATTCATGAATGAATGGAAGAAAGAAAAGAGATAACTTCCCTTTCTTGTGGATATGTCCCTCTATAATGTGGCTTGCAACGATGCCCATTAACTTTGAATGTCTCTCCCTTGTCATTTTCCAACTCCAAAGATCCATAGGGAAACATTTGAAGAATCTTAAAGGGTCCACTCCATCTTGACTTCAGCTTTTCGAGAAATAGCCGAAATCTTGAATTAAATAAAAGTACCAAGTCTCCACTCTTAAATTCCTTCTTCTTGATTGGCCATCATTCCACTTCTTAGCCCTTTCTATGTATAGCTTGGCATTCTCATAAGGATCATATCTTGGTTCTTCCAACTCATCAAGGTGTAACAATCTCTTTTCTCTTGATAGCTTCCAATCCATGTTCAATTTCCTGATTGCCTAATAGGCTCTATGCTCTAACTCCAATAATAGGTGGCAAGCCTTGCCATACACAAGCCGGTATGATGTTATGCCTATAGGAGTTTTGGAAGCTATTCTATAGGCCCACAACATGTCATCCAGCTTCAAAGCCCAATCTTTCCTTGAAGTGCTCACCGTCTTCTCTAAAATCTTTTTTAGCTCTCTATTCACCACCTCCACTTGGCCATTAGTTTGGGATGGTACGGGGTAGCCACTCTATGATGAACATTATAACTCTTTAGAAGTGTCTCAAATGGTTTGTTGCAAAAATGACTTCCCCAACACTTATAATAATCGCTCTTGACACCCTAACTCTAATGAAAATCTTCTTAATAAACTTTTGAACCATCTTGCCATCATTAGTTGGAGTGGCAACTGCCTTAACCCATTTAGAAACATAATCATACCAACTAATATGTAGGTGTTACCAGTGGAGGATGAGAATGGTCCTATGAAATCTAAGACCCACACATCAAATATCTCCACCTCCATTATCTTTGAAAGTGGCATTTCATCTCTCTTTGATATATTATCTACTCTATGACATCTATCACACTTTAGCACAAAATCTCGAGCATCCTTAAACAAGGTCGGTGACATGTGCTTAATTGATTGTTTAATTATTTCATAACACTTAGCGATTATTGATACAAAAATGCTTAAAATACTCACTTTAATTCGTAAATGATTTTAGGTAAATTTGGAAACAAAGAAATTAAAGTGAGTCAAAAGTTCTACAATCGAGTCGTTTTCTTTTTCAAGATTAATTTTCAACTGTTGGAGGAAGAAGAAGAATTAAATGAGCTGGAAAAATGAAGAAAAAAATCAAATGGTGGCTGAAGAAGAAAATGAAAGCGCACAACAAAAAGGTAGTAACTGGAGTTTGTGTTGAACACAACATTGTGAGTTGTCTGCGTTCAACGTAGATTTATGTTTAACGTACAAGACGTCGACATTTTGGCATGGAAAAAAAGAAGGCTGGTGTACAGTGCAAGTGGACTAGAAACTCTCCACTTCTTTAGGATTATTTTATTTTATTTTCTCATTAAATCCAAAACCCTCATTTACCTAAACTTCAATTAATTTCATTTCATAGGCTAACCGAACACTCCCAGTGTGATTGACCTAGACTCACCACTGATATAGTCATAGTCTAGTTATTTTATTTTGACTAACGTGATGACTCACATGTCAGTTGACTAATATAATCCACACTCTAAGATTCATACAGTAGGTTTGTTAGCTCTATAATGCCCTGCATAAGGCGAGCTATGACATTGTGTTAAAATTTTTGGCATTTCATCTTCAAGGACACATCTGCGAATCAAATTGTTAGCGTAAATCTTATAAATAATGTGTTCATCCTAAATATAATGAGAGCATTGAAATAGAAAATGCTTCCTTTGTTGATATGAAAAATCAGATGGAAGAATACCATCTGAAATGTAGTTTCCAATATTTGAAAACCAAGGAAGGAAAGGATTATCTACCATCATTAAGGTCTCGTTAGGAAAACTTTCCTCAATTTCCTCTTCCTTTTTATGACATCCTCCTTCAACTCTCGATAAGTGGTTTGCTACAACATTTTTTTCTCCCTGCTTGTCTTTAATCTCAATGATGAACTTTTGGAGTAGGAGTACCTATCGAATGAGCCTAGCCTTGGCATCCTTCTTCGCAAAGAGATAACGTAATGCTGCATGATCTTTAAAAACAATAAGTTATGAGCCTAAAAGATAGGAACGAAAATTTTCACAAGCAAATACCACCGCAAGCAATTCCTTCTCAGTAGTTGTGTAATTCGTCAAAGTCTTGCTTGCATAATTGATAACATACAACCTCTTCTCCTTCCGTTGGCCAAGTACACAACCAACAATATGGTGACTTGCATCGCACATAATCTTAAAAGGAAGAGACCAATCTAGAGATGTCAAAATTGGTACTGTTGTGAGTGTCTTCTTTAACCTGTTAAAGAATTTAAACAATCATCATAAAAAACAAACGACTTATTTTTGATTAATAAATGAGTCAAGGTGAAATAAGGGAAAAATCCTTAATAAACTGTCTGTAGAACCCTACATGACCTAGGAAAGCTCTGATATCCTTAATATTGGTGGGAGGTGGTAACGTTTCAGTCACTTCTGTCTTAGCGCAATCCACTTCAATCCCCTTGTATGAAATCTTATGGCCTAATACAATTCCCTCTTAGACCATGAAATGAGACATTTCTCCCAATTTAAAAGTAGATAAGATTCCTCACATCTTTGAAGCACTTTGTCTAAATTAAGTAACAATGATCAAAAGAATCTCCAAAGACAAAAAATCATCCATAAATACCTCCATAAAGTTTTCATTTATGTCTGCAAATATGACCATCATGCACATTTAAAATGTTGCAGTTGCATTGCATAAACCAAAAGGCGTCCTCTGATATGCAAAAGTCCCATAAGGGCAGGTGAAAGTGGTCTTCTCTTGATCTTTCAGGTATATAAATATCTGATTGTACCCTAAATATCCATCAAGAAAGAAATAAAAAGAATGACTAACAACCCTCTCATTCATTTGGTCCACAAAAGGTAAAGGGAAATGATCCTTCTTGGTGCCAAATTTAATTTCCTATAGTCAATACACACCCACCAACCTATAACGGTCCTAATGGAAATCTTTTCACCTTTTTCATTCTCTATCACTATCATGCCCCCTTTCTTTGGCACACACTGTATTGGACTCACCCACCCACTCTCTGAAATGGGATTAATCATCCCCACAACTAAAAGTTTCACCACCTCCTTCTTTACAACTTCGTATATATTTTGATTTAACCTTCTCTGTCTTTCTCTTACAATTCTACATCCTTCTTCTAGGTTAATCCTATGCATCACCACATTAGGGCTAATCCCCTTAATATAAGAAATTTGCCACCTTATGACTCTCATCCTTTTCATTATGGTCTCCACCACTTTCTCTTTTGCTCATAATCTAATTCATTGGAGATAATGATGGGTAAAGTCTAATTCTTCCCTTAAAAGGTGTATATCAAATGGAAAGGAAAGAGTTTAAGCTCTATTGTGGGAGGTTTAACAATAGAAGGTGGTATGGGTGTATCAGTTCTCTCCAATTTCTCTAAATCAACTTCCTTACATAATTCCTCTTCTTCCACACTCTCATCCCTGTGCACTTCATTCACCTCATCTTTCTTTTTAATCTCCTTCACACACTCATCCACAACATCAATCTTTATACACACATTGCCATCCATCAGTTTCTTCAAAGATTTTGTCATATTGAACTTAACCTGTTCATCACCAATTCTCAATAACAGCTTCCATTCATGCACATCAACTAATGCCATACCATTATTCATAAAGGGCCTACGCAAAATCAATGGGTAATTCATATCACCTTCAAAATTCAACATATATAACAAAATCAATAGGAATTATAAAATTTTCCACTTTTACCAATATTTCTTCAACAACTCCAAATGGCCCTTTTAGGGATTAATTTGTAAATTGAATTAACATTGATGTTGGCTTGACCTTTCCTAATCCCATTTCCTAAAAATAAACAAAGGAATCAAATTAATACTTTCACCTAAATCACAAACATTTAGAAAATTCAAAATCACCAACAAAAATAGAATAGTGAAACTCCCTGAATCTTGTAATTTACCTATTCGGTATTGCCAATTCTCAACAAAAAAATACTTAGCTGATCCATGGTTGCTTTGTCTACACAGCTCATATTGTACTTGCATCGCCTTGTACTTACATCACCTTAGCTACAAACGAAGATGCTCCTTGCATGTTGTTCAACTATTTTGTAAGGGCCATAATCTGCGTTTGCAAAGCAATAATAGAGTCAATAGGTATCATACCTTTTTGCTCCTTCTACCCCTGTCTGGTTCTCTAGATAGACCAAATACAATTGTTGCTTGCCAACTCCTTCAAAAGGTCATAAGCTACTTCAACAATATGCTTCATCAATGAAGTTCCAACAACTGCATGAACAGTTCCTCTCATGCTTGGATTCATGCCATTGTAAAAACTCTACAGCAGGAAGTCCCTTAGAAGATTGTGGAGGGGACAGCTTCTCTATAATTCTTTAAATCTCTCTCAATCTTCACAGAGAGATTGCGTATCATTCTGCTAGAAATTTGTGATCTCCTTAATGATCCTCATCGTCTTGGTTAATGGAAAATACTTTGTGAGGAATGCTTGGGCTAAGTAGTAATCTGCCTCGAGTTGAGCGAGTTGTACTACGCCTTCGCCCAATCTTTAAAAGTGAAAGAAAACAATCTTAGTTTTACTTCATCATCAGAAATTTTGTTGAATCGAAATGTGTTGCACAACTCTAAAAAATTGGCAATGTGGGCATTTAGATCCTCGTTAGATAGCTCGTAGAATTACACATTATTCTAAAAAATGTTGAGGAGTGCTAGGTTTATCTCAAAATTGTTGGCTCGAACCATTGGCTTTGCAACTCTTTGAGGACTGAATCCTGGCCTCATAAAATCCATCAGTGTCTTGTCAGCTCCTCCTTGCTCTCCTTCTTCAGCCATATCTCTTTGTGTAAGATTTTGACGTTTCGCTCTTCTTAACTCTCTTTTATGTCTTTTGATGTCGGGAAACTCTTCTTCACTAACTTCCGTCAATCTTCGTGTGCTCCTTGTGTTTATGCACTTGTAAATACATAAGGAAAAGTATCAAAACTATCTTAAGTCAAAGTAATCTAAACTAAACAAGAAGTTGAACACACAATCCCCAGTAATGGTACCCAAAAACTTGTTGAGTGCATTTTGCAAAATAATCTACTCGTTTTATGCTCAAAAAGCTTAAGTATACGGGCCATGACTTTTAGTTAGAAAGCGAATATCGATCCCATAGGGATTGATGCCTAGACACCATTTAATTTAGATCAAACTTTGTTTAAAAAATGAAATTGTTTAATGGAAATAATCTAAAAAATTAAATTAAATTGAAAAGTTAACAATGAGCAATAGAAAAAATGAAAAAGCAGAAAATTGGAGTTCAAGAATTTAATGAATAGAGATTACTTTCTACCTATCTTGTCTCCCTTCTATTTTAATAATTTAATTGTGTCTCACCTAAGATGTCTGATTATATTAACTACTCTCTCTCAAGGTGTAATCAGTCATCTCTAATCAAATTAAATGAAGTCAATTAAGCGATGTCTCAACCTACCTAATCACTCCACTAATTTAACTAGTTATTAAACTATCTTATGGGAGATAAATTAAATTAGTCGAGATCTCTGTCTAGCTAATTAATTAACATGATGATTGTAATTCTCTAGGTTGCTAACTCTCATTGTACAATCCTGCACAAATAATCTTACTCACTCTCTCGATTTATTGTAAGATATAAATATAATTAACATTCTTCAAAGATAACTTTCATTAAATTCAATAAAATAGGAGTTTAACAAAATAGTTCAAAAGTAATCCCTAAAAGAAAAATAGTCTCTATAATATTACCAACATTTAAATATTCCATCTTTCAAAGATTAGAAGAGATAAAATTGATAGCAAATTGAATAAAGAATACTCCTTCTCTTCATTGCCAAAACCTAGAATTCTTGGTGTTGATGTGCTATATTCCTAATTATTATTGGTGATCCTTGAATCTTCACCTTCTTTATGACTCAAAACTTGTAATTTTCACTCAAGGAGGCTCTTCTCTACGAAGGTATTACCTCTTCTTCAACTTTGGAGGTTTAATATGTTTTATAGTCCTAAAACTCTAAAATTTAATTGAACCCTGAATAGTTTCTTGGATAAAACATCCCACTATCGTGGGTATTGGTATGATTCCTGAGATAGTGGGATCTTGTAACAGAAAAATTCTTCTTTTCTTCTCTTTTTTGGTCTCTAGCTTAATCTCCAAGTTACTCAATCTTCATTCCTACGTAAAAATAATCAATTCTTACCCTAAATTAACAAAAGAACAAAATGAAGATCAACTAAACGAAAACATACAAAATGAATCCTAAAATACAACAATAATGAACTATTATGCAAGAAACACATGCCAAATGCTTAGTAAAATATAGATTAATGGAAAACTATCATAGCTCAAAAGACCATGTAGAAACACGAATTAGGGAAAAAAATTACATGCGTGGTGATATGTCCTTAATTGATTATATATTTACTCAATAACACTTAGTGATTAATGATATGAAAATGCTTAAGATACTCACTCTAGTTCATATATGGTTTTATATACAATTCGAAAGGGAAAGAGCTAAAGTGAGTCGAAAGTACCATATTTGAGCCATTTTCTAGAGATTCATAATTCTTTGTCTTCATAGAGTAAGAATGAGAAATATTAGAGCAAGTAAAGACAAGAAAATGCAAAAGATGAAGATTACACGTGAAAAAAAGAGTGCTGGAAATTTCTTACCAATCACCACCTATGTCACCTCGACGACACATTAATCACGGTTGTGACAACCCATACACAAACGTGACTACTCTAGCACCTCACCCTAAAACACTATATTTTCATATAAAAGCAATATTTTGGTGATGACAAAGACATGCTTCATTTGGGGGAAATGTTCCGAGTGGTGGAAGGCTCGATTTTGAAGAGAAGAAGGAGAAAAGATCCAATCTTTTGTAGACCCATGGAGAGCTAGCTTCCCGACGCTGGCTCAGAGACGACATTGATGCTGAAGAACCCAGTTAAGCATATCTTTCATTGTTTTTATTGTTCTTTCTCTCTTTAGGAATTATTTAGGTTATCTTATGCATATGGATTTGGGTTTTGTGTACGAATGATCATTTCTCTCGTTATCTTTCCATTGTTTGTTTATGAACCCACTACTAGAATTTTCAATATAATCCATAATTGTTATATTTGAGATTCATTTTTAGCAACTAATGGTTTCAAATCATTAGGGATATCATAACCTAGGTTAAATGATCCGAGCGTATGTGGTTGTTACTTAGATTGGTCTATTTTTCTAATTCGTAGTGCAACTATTGAATTAAATCTAAGGATCATACAATTAAATTTAGGGATCATATCCTAGGTTATTTGATAGTTATGTTTAATTAACGAGTATCTCTTAATTAAACATGACCTAAGGGAAAACCAAGGTTAACAAAGCTTGTTATTAGTCTATGAACAATAGTTCAAAGAGAGATGTGAAGATAACATTTTAATGAAACATGTCTAATTGGGTGTAGGCTGAGATTGAACTAAAGGACCAGGTTCCTAATGAATTCATCAATTTCATCATTTTTTCATCTTTTCTTTAATTTGTTTTCATTAGTTTAAGTTTAATTGATTTTTTTAATTAACCAATCCAAACCCTCCTAAAATCCTAAACACCAATTATTTTCATTTTAAAAGCTTTACAGAGACTCCCTACGGGATCGACCAAGACTCATCCACTGCTATAGTTGTAGGTGTAGTTATTTTGAGTAGTGTTACGACATGCTATGTCAATTTTTGTGTTGTTGTTAAGGAGTATGATTTCTTAGTTTTTTTACTTGATTTTAATTAGTGTTTTGTACATATATTTTTTGTAATTATTTTCTTTTCAATTATTTCTTGATCTTTTCACTTATTGTTTAGTGTTAGCCAAAAAACAATTCACTAACAAAAGTAATTATTTTTACAACTCTTATTCCCAATCCTGTAGCTCATATTGGAACTATCATACTAACTTTAGTTACAGATGGGATAATTAACAAAATTACTTTCTTGATAGTATGGAGGACACAAAAAAATTTCCATATAGACCTGAATCTTCTTTTCATGACTTAGGTACATCTCTATAGACAATATGCTTAATATTATTACTGTTAACAATCTTCAAATTCAACAGAATATGCAGCAACTTCAATAGAGTATACGACATCAGCTTCAGTAGAGTTTACAACATATTCATCCAAAGAAAAAAGTAAGCATACATAACATGGAATGCCAATTAGTTTAGTGGTAATGAGGATTGACAACATAAAATCACAAAGCGTAGAGGTGCAACTATCCCAACTCGAGGTGTAACCATGGGAAATTAGTGTAGAGACCTTACAAAGTGAAGAGGAGCTTGAGAATCTTGATAGAAATACTCAAGAAATTGCTTGTGAAGATGAGGAGGAGCTCGAAGAAAAATGATATATCTTTTAGCTCGAAGGTGACTACTGTGTTCATAGTTCTGTTTATGACTAACTCTTTACCTTTACTTAGTAGGTTCGAGAAATTGAATGAAGAAGAAAAAGGTGAAGAGATATTCAAGATCTTTCCAGAGTGCTTGGACTCAATAGAGAGTCTAAAGATAGGGCATATGTTGAATATGAGAGGTCATCAACTGAGACCCTATCTTAAAAATCCTCAAATGGAGGAAGTTCAAACTTTGACACCTGAGGATCAAAATTTTGTCAACTAAGAAAAGTGTAGAGTTCAGCTAGCGACACTAAACAAAGGCGCTTCCTGAGAAGCAACCTAGGGGAAGTTAATTTCTTTTCGTTACATTTTCACATTTCTTTTTACATATGTGTTTGTTTTCAAGTTTGCATATTTCTTGGTTGTTTTTAAGTTTTCAATAAAAGGAGAGAGAGAATAAAAAATATTTTTGCATTTTCTATTGCTTCTAGGACTATATAGTCATGATTAGAGGCTGAATTGATTAAAAGAATCCATGGAAACTTTAGCATGTACTTTTGCTCTTATGATAGGTCAATGTGCATTATCTTTAGAAGAGTAGTGACTAGTGGTAGTCAAAGTCAGATTTTGAGCCTAATTAGACTGACACATCCATATCGGTCTCATTGTCTTTTGTTTACATGTGACTTTCATAACATGTATATCCTAACTTTGCTTGATTTTCTAGTTAAGACTAAATTTTTATCACATGTATTAATATGGAAATGATACAGGCATTATTGGTTTCATGAGTTACATTAGCCAAATAGCCTACCTATTGATATTCATTTTCCCTTATTAAGCCCCTTGAGGTTTATTAACCTTTCTTTCTTTGCTAACGACATTACATGCTTTTTATGTTAACCAAATGTCCTACCTAAGCCATAAATCTAGTGGAGCATTTGTTGATTGTTGATGATTGTGGATGTACAAAAGTCTAAGTATGTGGGTGTGCATATATATGGGTTGGTAATATATGTCAAAATGCCAATTTATGAAATTCCCATGTTTATATGAAAAAAAGAAAAAGAAAAGAGAAAAGGAAAAGGAAACAAAAGGAAACGAAAGAAAAAATATGTTTAAATAAAATTATTAAGGAGGAAATGTATATGATTAGTAAAGTTATTTATGATTAGAGGCTCCTCCTAAAGTTATATTGAATGGGTAATTCGAATATGATGCTTGTGAGGTAGGTGTTATCATTAATTATATGAGGGATTTCTTAGGGTTGGTTAGGCTTTATGTGATTGATGGTATGAGAGCTTAAATTGGAGTTTTAAAATATAATTGTTGCATTCATCACAGTTGATGGTACCCAGTTTTGAATGAATGTTAGATTGTACGCTTGATGTTTCATTAAATGTTACTTTTGTTTCACTAGCTTTGATGGCTTTGATGCTACTTTACCTAAATACATCTAAACTTACCCTTACCCACATTACAAACCTAAAAAGTCCATTAATTCATGATTTTGCATGTGAACCTTAGTGGTGAAGAAATTAAATGATTTTCAAAGTTGTGAAATGTAATGATCATCAATGGTATTTGAGTGTACCCATGAATATATCTAATTTAAAGACATTTTTTCCAAGCCTACCATTAGATTGCTCAGTTTCTAAAGGTGTTGAATGTTGGTTGATAATGGTAGAAGTGCTGAATGTTAAATTCTTGCCATAGTTTTTGAAAGTTATTCATTATTGCTTATGACTATCTATTCTTACAAAATTTGGGAAATAAGTAAATGTTTTAAGTCTATGATTTAAATTTTGATGTTTTTCCTGAGGACGGTCGATAACATTTAGTGATTGATGATTCGAAAATGCTTAAGATACTCACTTTAGTTCATATATAGTTTTAGGTGCAATTCGGAAGCGTAAGAGCTAAAGTGAGTCAAAAGTACCATATTTGAGTTCTTTTTGGAGATTCACAATCCTTTGTCTTTTTGGAGCAAGAATGAGAAAGATTAGAGTAAGAAAAGACAAGAATATTCGTGATGATGACTAGTATATGTGAAAAAAAGAGTGTCAGAAATTTCTCACAAGTCACCACCTGTGTCACCACGGTGAAACATTAATCATATGTCACCACAATGACACATTAATCATAGCCGTGATAGCTCATGCCCCACCATGACTATTCTACCACCTAAACCTGAAACCTTACGTTTTCATGTAGCATCAACATTTTGGTGACGGCAAAGACATGTTTCATTTGGGGAAAATGTTTAGAGGGTGGAAGGATCGATTTTGAAGAGAAGAAGGGATAAATATCTTGTTGGGCCCCAAAATTTTTCTTAATTTTATTAAGCATGAATTGATTTAATTTTTTGGTCTTGGAATATAAATTATTTTGTTTGGAGTTTAATTAGCATGTCAATGATTGGAGGATTTATTGCTTAGATTGATGGAA
>JAOSBO010000003.1:23944082-23956995 GCA_027563915.1 Erythroxylum rotundifolium
TGTATGAATGTGAAGAATCAAATGAATTGAGGTTATGGAATTGACGAATTCCAAATGGGATATTGAATTGTTTTGAAAGAAAAAAAAAGAATTTATACCATTTCGGATTGGATTAGTCTTAAGGTTCTCAACGCGACAGTTATTTCTAAGATTTTGTTCCAGGATGTTAGACATTTGTTTTGGTTCGAATGAACCATTTGTTCAGCTGCTGATTCGATTCGCTTTCGATTCGTCTTCGTTTCGATTCGCTTTCGATTATTGTTTCGCCTTTCGTTCGTTTTGTCATTCGAACCTTTGATTCGCTTCCGCTTCGCTTTCGATTCGTCTCCGTTTCGAAGTTTCGTTTTGAAATTTCGGTTGGGGTCCGGTTCCCAGATCGGGTCCCAACACATGATGAGTTAATGGGAGTTAAGATCAAAATGACCAACCTACAGACATTTAAGGCGAAATGCTAGTAATCAGGGCCTAAGGCTCGTAATGTGAAATTAGGGCTTAATGCTCATAATTTGATATCAAGGTTTAATGTTGGTAAAGTGATCATGGCTATAATGCTCGTTAAGCTGGCCAATAGAGATTTGTTTAAAACCGAGGGCATGAACTGACATATTTGATCAAAACACATGGAAATAAGAAAAAAATATTTGCATTGTCATATACATGTTTGATTAAATTGAATTATGATTTTTGAAATACAATTTGATATTTTTCTTAAATTGATATGATTTTCTTAAGTTCTGACTATGTTGATGTGTGTTATTAAAATGTAACTTGATATTATTGGTTATATTTTATGTTGATTTGAACGGTCCTATATGGTATGGTTTGCTAAGTGTATCGATAATCGCTCACTCATTGAGTGTACAAAACTCATAAAAATTACAACGTTGTTTTTTTTAAAAGTTCAGGAGAGGTTTAGAGTTAGTTGGAGTATTACTCATAAGTGTTTAGAAGTTATGGCCCAAATGTCCGATTAGCTGAAATCTGCAGAGTCTAGTAGTAGTTTTGCATCTGCATGTCCCAACATGTAGCTACATTGTATATAGTGTGTTAATAACTTCGTAATTGATATATGTAGCTTTGGTATGATGTATTCCTGTACACTAATGTTCAAGATATATATATTTGTGTTAAGACTAATTATTGGTTAATGTAGATGTTTGGTAGTAATATAATGAAAAGTTCTATGAATTTATTTGTTATCAGATACTGGGAATGACTATGAATGTGAGAATTGATAAATGGGATAGTAGAAATGTTTTTCTATACATCTTTACTGAGATCATTAAAGAGGAAAGTTGAGCTTCCTTAAAATGTTTTCACATAGGTTGAATATGGGAAAGTTATGAAATTTAGGCAAACTCTGGCAATTTGTTAATTAAAAAGCCTCTGTGCTATATGATATTATGTGTAAGGTGGAAAAATCTTTCTGAATTGATTGCTAACATATCATGTCTGTAGAGTATGTCCCGAATATCCTCTGATGCTTTCAGGAATATGCCCTATGGGTATGGTATGTTACAAAAAACCTATAGTGTAAAAGGATGAATTCAGGATATTAATATGAGTAATGAAAAGATGTTAAAACCATCTATTGAAGACCTATATATTTAGGAACTCAAGAAGTTGCCGAATCATATTAAGTATTTATTTTTAGAAAGGACTCAAAGCTACCTATAAATATAACATCAAATTTTAAGGCAACCTAAAAAGAAAAGTTAATTAAAGCACTTAAAGATCATAAAAGGGTGATAACTTAAAAGATTTCATATATTAAAGGAATTATCCCTTCTTCTTACTTAGACAAGATTTTGATAGAGGATGATTTCAAGCTAGTTGTGTAACCTTAAAGAAGGCTTAATTCAAATATGAAGGAAGTTGTCAATTAACCTTCTTGATGTTGTTATTGTTTACCCTATTTTTGACAATCTTGGGTGAGCCTTATACAATTTGTTTCATAGAAAAGAGGGATGACGGTGATGCCTAAATAAAAGAAACAATTGATTCGAATAAGGACTTTTATAGTGTAGAGAGTATGCATAAATTATCGAAAGCTGAATAGCATCACTTGGAAAGATCATTTCCCCTTCTTTTTATTGACTAGATGCTTAAGTGGCTAGTTGGCTTTATGTATTATTGTTTTCGGATGGTTTTTGGGATATTTTTAAATTCTTATATCCTTAGAGGACCAAAAGAAGATAACATTCATATCTCCATTTCTTACATTTTTATAGGAAGATGCCTTTTAGATTGTTTAACACACTTATTATGCTTCGAAGGTGCATGATGGTCATTTTAATGATCTAATATAGGATATCATATTGGTATTAATGAATGAATATTTATTTTTGGTGATTTTTTGATTTATGCCTTTATAATTTAGAAAGAGTGCATAAACATTATGACAAGATAAATATGGTTTTGATTGGGGAAAGATGTCATTTTATAGTACAAAAGGGAATAGTTCTAAGCCATAAAATCTCATATAGGGGTAAAGGTAGATAGAGAAAAAATTGGAACTATTGTAAAATTACCACCCCCAACCCCAGTTAAGGCTATTAGGATTTTTCTAAGGCATTCAGTTTTTATAAAAGATTCATTAAAGACTTTTCTAAAATTGTTAGGCCTTTGATCAAGTTACTTGAGAAAGATGTGCCTTTTGTTTTACTTAAGAATATTTAGCTAATACCCTAACTACGATTACTCCAAATGGGAATCTTCCTTTTAAACTAATATGTGAATTGAGTGATTTTGCAGTAGGTGTAATTCTTGGACAAAGGAAGGAAAAACATTTTTAGCTTATCTACTATGGTAATAAAACTTTGATGAATGCTTAAAAGAATTATATAACCATAAAAAATTACTTGCATTGGTTTTTTGTGCATTGTAAATTGAGAACTTCTTTAATATTATCCAAAGTTGTTGCTTACATTAACCAATATGCATTATGTTATTTTTTAAATAAATCATATGCTAAACCAATACTAATTACATGGATTTTATTATTGCAAGAATTTGATTTGGAGATCAAGGATAAAAAAAGGAATTAAAACCCTGACAATAGATCATCTATCACATTTAGAGAACCAAATTTGGAGAAGCTTAGAGAAGATGACAACAGTGATCATTCCTTGAAGAGCGCCCTTACAATATTAAAGAGGTAAGTGAGCCTTACATTCTATAGTTTGTTGACTTTGTAAATTGTTTGGAAGCTAGCATCCTTCGTAAAAGGCTTTCTCATCAGCCAAAAAACAAACTTTTTTTCTAATTTGAATTATTATCTTTAAAATGATCCCTATTTGATTAATATTTGTGCAAACTAGATTTTCAGAAAATGTGTTATATAATTGGAAGGATAGAAATTTTGGAGCACTATTATGCTTGTTTAATTGAAGGTCATTACCTTGCAAAGAGGAAGGATGAAAAAGTTCTTGAGTCATATTTTATTAACCAATACTATTTAAAGACGCCCAAAAGGTATGTACAATTATGTTATAATTGTCAGCATACATGTAATATTTCTTATTGAGATGAAATGCCTTAAAATTTTATCTTAATTTAAGAAGATTTGATATTATGGGTATTGATTATACAGGTCCATTTCTAGTTTATAATGGGAATAAATACAACTTAGTTGATATAGATTATGTGTCTAAACATATTGAACTCAAGCTTCACTAATAAATGATATTAGGGTTATTATTAAGCTTTTAAAAAAGTAGTTTTAACAATTAATGTAAGGCCCTAATAGATACCCTAGAAGTTTTATAGTATGTCTACGGTGAATTAAGAAGTAACTATAATGAATTAAGTGTATTTAAGCATAGTAAGGGACATAACAGTAATTAATTTAAAATATGAGTGTAAATTGCTAACTTATCCATTTCGATGGACATGAATAATTATATATACAATATGGACTAGAATGAAATCAATTAATGACTTTATATGCCCATGTAGGGATTAAAGGAAAAAGAAGGACCAAATATGCAATATTGCCATGTTTTCTTGCTTTTCTCATGAAGATTTGGAATTATAAGATTTGAATTGGGATTGAGATATGTATTTTTTGGTGTTTTTAGTTAGTGAATCAAGCAAAACAAAAGGGGAAGGGAAGGAAAAACAGTAGAAGAAGGGTTAATTGGAAAATTTCAAAGTTTAGGACTACACTTTCTAATTTTTGTATGTGTGCATATTTGAATGTGTAAAAAGATTGATTTGAACAAGGAATGGTTTCTAAAATGATTTCTTGGTGTTACTTTGGATGGAATTGGTTAATATGACAAGAGTGAGTGATGTTTAATGAAATTCTATCTTAGGTTCTTGGTTCATTTGAATCAACCCCATTGTTTTGGCCATAACTTGGCCTATAGATCCCAAGATTGGGTAATATTAATTGGATATGAAACTTAAGACATAGAAAAAATATTTAAAAGAGACCTAGCCTTAATTCTGACTTTATGACATTGAAAATTGAGATAAAAATGGTGGCCTAATGTTGCCCCTGTATTGGAGCAGCTTGTGATGTTTGGTACATATCTCATTGTTTAGAAGTTTAAAAGGTCTGGTTTTTTATGCTATGGAAATTAGAGATATAGGGAGACAAATGTTTAGAATGGAGATCATCGTGTAATTTGTTTCTAGATTGATTTGTTTGCCTATTTTTATACCCATTGTAGGCTTAGCCCAAATTGCACTTTTTTTGGTTTTTTGCTTCCTTTTTTTTACTAAAGCATATAAAAAAGTTTTGTAATGTTTATGAAACTTTGCATACACCTAGAAATAAATGAAATATGAGTTACAATAAGTGAACTGGGCAATTAACCATTAGAATTTAAGATTGAGCATAATGCGTGCAAAAGAAAATTTACATGTACATAGATGATTTGCATGCATATTTATTGCTTATATCCTATACGAGTTCACAGACTGATTTTGTGAAGAAAATTAAGTATAATTTAACATGTTTGATGTTTAAATGGGGTATAAGAATTTATATATTTGAATTATGATAATGTACCTCGAGAAACACAACTAAACAAAACATATAAAAAATAAATCACACGAGTACTTGTGATTTGAATACTATCCTAATAGTGATAAATTATGACCTGCATATATGAACTTAAAAATAGATTTTATGTTTTCAAATGACTATTATGTGATTTTTTAATATATTAATTATGAAATTGATAAATGATTAAAGGAAATGTTATAGTGCCTACTTCATTGTCTTAGTTATGGATAGATAGGCATGCCTATAGGTTTATAGCGTAGCTGTTACAGTTTGACACCACTAGTGTCTCTATAATTTGATACCTTTGGGTATCTACAATTTGATACCTCTGAGTATCCACAGTTTGATACCTTTGGGTATCTATAGTTCGATGCCTTTAGGTATCCGCAATTTGATATCTTTAGATATCTACGGCTCTTGCTATCCACACCTATAACAATATGCAGGCCTAACACAGAAAGGAAATTAAATAGTTATAAATAAGAGATAAAACATGACAACATGAATTATTTGCATTGATGAGCTTTGGAAATCAATATTTGGCTTATAAATGTATCTTTACAGAACATAGATAGTATATTGAAGCATTATGTAATTTGCTTAATTATCTCATCATTTTTTACATGAGTTTATGATATTCATGAATGTGTGTGTGCTTGGCAAATGAATGCTATGAGTAGTCATCCAAACTAACTATTTCCCCGCTAAGATTTCAAGCTTAACGTGGGTGTTATTTTTTGTAGATCCAAGTAATAGGAGTAAGGCACAGGGATCAACTGTAAGGACTGTAAAAAGTAAAAGTAACTTTGGAGTGTCTTTTAATTAAAGAATGGTTGTATATGTATTGAAGGAAATTGTAATTTCTTAATAATTGTAATTAAAAAGAGGGCATTTATCCTTTATATGGGTGATAATGTTATGTATGAGGCTGGTTTTATAGATGAATTGAATTTGATCCTGACTTACTAAATTATTTTGAATTGGTTAATGTATATAAAAGAAGTGAGTATAATAATGTGAAAAAGATATTTGATCTTATGCCTAGTTTTGAACTATGTAATGGTTTAAGAGCTGTACAAGATGATGCTAGTGTGTTACATATGGTTATTCAAATGATGGGTACAAGTGGTATTGATATTTGTATTGAATGTAGTGTGAATATCCTCGTTGAAGTGATTGAGGATGAATGTAATGAGGCTAACAAGGTAATGTTGTAGAAGATAATCGTGAGGATGTTAATAATGAAGGGTTTTGAGGTAATGTAGGTAATTTAGACTATGTGACAAATGTGGAGGATGAAAATGATGCAAATATGGAGAATAAAGATGATACAAATATGTAGGTTGAAGAGGATGAAGAGGATTTAGAGTAAAAAGATGAAGGTAATGGCCCGGATGAAGAAGTTGAAGATGATTTAGAGTAAGGAGATGAAGGTAACGATCTGGATGAAGATGAAGAGGATTTAGAGCAAGTAAATGAAGGTAATGGTCCAGATGAAGATAATGGACCATATCAAGCTGATGCAAATGATGAAGATGAGGTAGTTTTATCTGATTATTATGACATTGATGAATATGGAGAACTTGCTAGTGATGTTGATGCTATGGTAGATGATGCTATTAGGAGGAAAAGAAAATACCATGTTTATAATGAAAATGTAGGTAAGCCTTACAATGAATTAGGGATGATGTTTCTTAATCATTTGCAATTTAAACGTGTAATGAGTTTGTTGTACATCAAAACAAAGAGGGTTGTCATGTTTACCAATACGCTTAACTTTGTCTAAGATAAATGTAGGACAAAGAACTACCCTTGGTATATAAATGGAGCATTTTGATACGAAGTTCTAGTCATTTCAAGTTAGGAAATTCAGGAACAATCATGACTGTAATAGGATATATACAAATCCTAAGATGAAAAGAAGCATCTTAGCTTAATTGCTGAAGGATAAGCTTAAAAGGGAGCCATTTTTTTAAGAATGTTGATATAAAATTTTACGTTCAGGATTTTTTAGGTGTTGAAGTATCCATCATTGTGGTTAGAAGAGCAAAGAAAAAAATAGTAGATAGTGTTGTAATCAACATTAAAGAGGAGAATGGGAAGCTTTGGTTCTAACATCTCCACCCGTATTTGAAAGAATATACATATGCTTAGAAGTTATTAAACATAGGTTTAGGCATGGATGCATGCATTTTATTACCCTAGATGGATGTTGGTTGAAACCAAAACTAAGGGTGAACTTCTATATACTGTGGGAAGAAATGGAAATAATCAAATGTTTCCTGTTACTTGGGTTATGGTTGAAATTAAGTCTACATTCACATGGAAGTGGTTCATTGAAAGGTTGAAATAAGATTTAACTCACTTGGGCTTCAGAATTGGTTGGACTATAATGATTGATCAACAAAAGGTAAAAGTTTCACATCAATCTTGGTTTTACTTTCATTGAGAGTGTTCCTATTATAAAAATATATAGAGTTGCATCCACATGCCTATTCAAATGATGATGGTGTTCGAATCCAAAAAAATAAATTCCTACTTTGGAAAACCTAATTTATATAGAGTGCGATGAGTAAGGTTGTACTCTACAGGGACTTATTGAATTATTAAATCCAAATTTAAAACAGTTAAAGTAAAAGAGGGGGTTTGTTGCGAATAATGAACTCACAAGTGATAAAATAAATGTAGGAAATAATTGTTAATAAAAGTCAATGAGAAAAAATTCTAGCCAAGGTATATCGCAGTATTTGTTTTGATAAATTGATCCTCAAATATAAAAGATGAAAAATTCTCTTTTCAAGTAAATTGGTTATGAATATTAAAAAGCTCTAATATTCTACTCTCCGTTAATATTAATCTAAAATGAATAAGTTGTCTAATTAAATGTTATTCAATCAATGTTAAATAGGCTTTTAGGATTTAAATTGGAAATAGCATTAAAATTAGAAAAGTGACCAATTCCACCTAATAATTAAAAGCTTAACCATGTTAAGTGGGTTGAATATTTTCACCAACACAACTATGACAATTTATTTTATCAAGTATTTTGGTTTACCTCTTCATTGAATTGGTCAAACAAAACAAATTTGACCATTCAAAGCCAATATTCAATCAATCAAAGCACGGTGTCAAATGTACTAATATATGAAAATCTCAAAAGAAACATAAAACATTCAAATAATTGAGAAGAGAAAATATTAAGAAGAAATTCTCACAATTTAATCATAAACCAAACCTTGAATAACCTCAATTAGAAACGAAGATCTTTAGCCTCTTATGGAGTTCGGCATTCCCTACACATCCCCATATCACAATTCATAAGAAAACCAACCTTCTAAGTCATTTTGCTCATTCTCTAAGTCATATGAATCCCTTTTGTAAATCTGCGAGTCTTGAAACTAGATTTATTGTAATTCCTTCAAGCACAATCTTCTTGGTTTACATTATCCAATCTTTAAGTCTCATATTTGTTCTAATACTTCATTAAAAATTTCAATTTAAGCTCAAACTCTCTACTTTTCCATACTTAGTACCTAAAAATAAATATGAAATTAATTTCATCCATTTGAACAGCAATCAACCAGAAAGTATGAAAATTGTCAAAATATATGGTCGAAATTGGTTCTTTCAAATTCCTTCGCACCAAATCTTTGCTTGTCCCCAAACAAATTGAGTTCCATAATACTCTTATCAAACCTTCCAAAATTCACTATCCCTTATAAAATCAAATGAAACCAACCATCTAAATAAAAGCTTTTCATAGTGCAAAATATATCTACCAATAACATTCACCACTTTAATAACTGTCTGTTAAGTCAGGAAGACTTAACTTATTCTATTGATTTTGATGAAAGTCAAATAATAATAATAATAGAAGTGTGTGAACTGTTTTGATGAATTTGTCAAGTACACAAAGAAATATAAGTGGCACAAAATCATCAAATCAAGACGAAACTTAAATCAAAGTTGAATAAGACAAAGCGTCTAAGACGGATAAGATGAAGTGATCAAGTCTAAGACACCAGACGAAGTATACGAATCTAAGCAAGTTGATGTAATTGAAGAATGTGCTAGAACATCAGTTAGATGGAGTTGGCTTCAGGACTCAACTAATAACAGACTTTAGATGACTCTACAAGCAAATTTCTCAAGGAGACCATTGGAGATTTAGGTTATAAATATTAGTTGTAGTCGTAGACTTCAATAAGAATTTTGAATGTACAAAAATACTTAGAGAAATTCTGTGCTCAAGTGCTTATGCAATGAAAAATATTCTGAGAGAAGAGAAAGAAGAAAGAGAGCAAATACATCTGTAACGTGAGTGTGGAAGCTCAAACAATATCTTTTTGAGTGAAAGAAAGGCTAAAGCCTGAAGAGGATAAGGAAGCAGATAAAGAATACTTTGGGAAAGAGACCTGAAGGGGCTTTGCAAGTGTAGAAATAATACTTGTAACATTGAAGGAGATAGTGAAATCTCAGATGAACTCTGAGGACTGGACATAGCCCAAGGTTAAAGGTGAACCAGTATAAATCGCAGTGTCATATTCTCTAACTCTTACCTTGTTAATTTTCTTGTTGTTAGAAGAATAGATACTATTTTTTGCTATTGCATTACTCATCAAATTAAGTGCATTGTTTAGTCTTGTAATCATCTAAATTTGTAAAGAAAATCAATAAGATTTTAAAGATTTATATCTTAGATGATTTAACATGATTCAAACCCCTTTCCTATTTATTTTGCATATTATACGTGATTTCTATATTAACAAGTGATTTACTTCACTGTTCATTGTAATCCAAAAGACGCTAAATTTATCACCCACTCATTGGTTTCACTCCAATCACTCAAATGTTTAATATGATGAAAAGAAACACTCAAGTCACAAATATAAAGAGAATTTAACCACAAGCTTTCAAATCTATCAAATTTCCACCACCAACTATGAATTCAAAACAAAGATTAAAGAGTACTTGATAGGGTAGTAATGGGGCCATGTTTAAGGGTATTTAGAAAGGGAATGTTGGGCCCCAAGTTTTTTTTATAATCATTTTAGTAAGCATGCATTGAATAAATTTTGTGATCTTGTTGGATAAATCTTTTTTTTAATTGGAGCTTTATTTATTATGTCAAGTTTAGGAGGATTTAATTCATGGATTGATCGAAATTGGAAGTATAAAATGGAAGAATTAATGATAAGTTAGAGCATAGTATGATGTAAGTTAAGTTGAAGAATTTAAGAATGCATAAGGATATTTTGGGTGGATTACTTAAGGTTAGAAACACTAAGGTATGAAAGGAAGAGTAAGGTAGACTTTCCTTACCCATAAAGGGTAGAATGGGAAGAGAAAAAAGATTGTCTTGTAGATAAGAAGACCAAACATGTGGATTAAGGAAAGAAGGAGAGAAAATCAAAAAGGAAGAGAGAGGAAAAAGAAGAGAGGTCTCAGTGAAGTTAAAAAGAATAGAAATTTGAACTAGGTCAAGATTTTTCTTAGTTTTAAAGAGAGAGTTTGAGGTTACTCAAGAAGGGAAAAAGAAAGAGGAAGGGAAGAGCTTTCTTTAGATCTAAGAATCTCATTATTTGCTAAAGATTCAAGGTAAAATTGATTTGAACCTTTTTGAAGTTTTGAAGGGGTTTTTGGTTTAAAGAGCTTAAGAAATGTACGGGTTTAAGAGTTCTAGGATCCATATTAGTGCATCTGCCTTATGGGTTCTCAAATCTGAAAATTTATTGAATGGGGATTATTTCCATTGTTAAAGGAAATTAAGAGAGGCAAGAGGAGCAAGAGGAAAGACATCTATAAATCCAATACCAAAACAAACAAGGTTTTTAACGTGGGTACAGTTTTATAATAGAGTAAATGAGTCACTCATTGTTTTTCTTTAAAATCAAGAAAGTTGAATGGTTTTAATTGCATTATGAATGTTGCATTATTTGCATTTGGCTGGCTGTGAAATTATTGCATTTATTTGCTACAAGAATGGTGTTCATGATTTATGAAAATGTTTCTTTTTGAAAAGTTGCAAGATTATGAAATCAGATTTTCAAGAATGTTTCTTTGAAATATCTCATGTGCATGAAATACAAGTTTCCAACAAGATGCCATTTAAGGCAAACTGTTTTAAATTCATGAATGACATGTTATCTGGGTTTGTAGTAGTCCCTCAAGAACTGTCAAGTGCATGTTGACCCGAGAATAGGCTTCTCCCACCTGCCCGCTAGTGGCACGAAGCTCCTTCAAGGACTCCTCCAAGTTTACAACTACACAGGACCATTACATGGAAATGTGTAGTGCGTTAGGAATTGGACTTACCCGAACCATATTTGATGTGTTTATGTGTTTATGATTGTGACAAGTTTGAAGCATACATGATTTATCAGTGCTCATGGCCTGTTTGATTAAGTGTTTGTGTTTTCTATAAGAAAGCATTACGGATTTCAAGTGAAAAATGACAAAGAGTTTTTGAAAATAGTTTTGCTTATTTCTCACTGATAAAATTGTCACCCACAAGCTTTAAGCTCACCCCCTCCCAAATTCTGTCCCATTCAGGTGATGAGCAAGGGAGTGAGTAAGTCAAGAGTCAAGACAAATCACTACATTCTGTCTATTTTGTTTAGGTTTGAAATTGGTTTATGTAAAACAATGCTTTAGATGCATTCGAGCAATTATAGTCTTTGGGAACTTTGTAATTCGAATTATGATGTAAGGGTGAATTATGATATAAGGGGGTTGAAAATGCCCACTAAAGCATTGTAAAACTATTATTTATTTTGATGATGAATGAGATATATGTATCTTCTACTCATGATTATGACCACTGTTAAGTTTTCACGTTTTAAGTGTTAATCAAATGAGTTTGATGTGTTGGGAGGTAGTTGATGTTTATGGTTTTGGTGTACTGTGTCTTTGGAATTGAATAAATGGTGGTTGAGAAGATTTAAGTCTGCATTAAGTAATGTAGATTGCAAGAAGGAAACACAGATGAAGTTTATCATCTGTGATGACATCACACACAAACGCAAAGGAAAAATATAGAGGAAGAGTATCGTTTGTGATGACGTCATACACAGACGCAAATGAAAGACAAACACAAAGAAATATAGATGTAAGGAACACAGACGACACATCAGAACACAGACGCAAGAAGCGTAGATGCAAGGAACATAGATGACACGTCAGAACACAGACGCAAGGAACATAAACGACATGTCAAAACATAGATGTAAGAAAGATAGATGCAAGGAAAGACAGACGCAAGGAATCAATTGTGTTATGCGCAAGGAAAGACAGATGCAAGGAATCATCTATGAGGACACGTCAAAACACAGACGATAGAAAGACAGATGCAAAATGAAAGGTAGAAGAAATATAGACGATAGGAAGTTAAAGATGGACGATAAGAAAGTCAAAGACAGACGATAAAACACAGATGATAGGAAGTCAAACACAGACGATAAGAAAGTCAACTACAGACGATAGAACCCAGACGATAGAACACAAACGATAAAACACAGATGATAGGAAGTCAAACACAAACGATAAGAAAATCAACTACAGACGATAGAACCCAGACGATAGAATATAGATGATAAAACACAGACGATAGGAAGTAAAACACAGATGATAAGAAAGTCAACTACAGACAATAGAACCCAGACGATAGAATACAGACGATAAAACATAGATGATAGGAAGTCGAACAAAGATGATAAGAAAGTCAACTACAGACGATAGAATACAGATGATAAAACATAGATGATAGGAAGCCAAACACAAACGATAAGAAAGTCAAAGACAAACGATAGACCCTAGACGATAGAAACACAGACCATGGGCCAACCATAGATGATACAAAGATGAAGTTAAGCCAGTATAATTGAACAGTCACCTAGTTGG
>JAOSBO010000003.1:23962719-23997679 GCA_027563915.1 Erythroxylum rotundifolium
TCATTACAAAACTGTAACTGAAGAAGATAAAGTTACATGTAAATACACTTGCTTTCTAGGGCACTATATTTACATAAATCCAGCAAAATCTAGCTATTGAGAGTAATATAGCCTAAGACATGCCTATGTCCTAAATTATATTATTATGTTAAACTATGAAAATTAGTGATTGACAGGAATAAAACCTAGGACCCCTATGTATAACATTTTGTATTTCTATTTCAAACTTACTAAATCAATTCCTAAGAGGAGCACAACCTAGGAACTTATCATGTTATAAATTATGTTTCATAAATATAAACTTGAGTTCCAAGAGAAACATATCCTAACACATTACCTTATTTTCAACTATATTTTATTGCAAGCTGGGTAAATTAGTTCCTTATAGGAACACGATATAAGACACATTAATGTCCCAAACTATGTTCATTAACGGTATTTTACAAATTAAGTCCATAGAGGAATATAAACCAAGACTATCATATTTTTATTGACTATATTTTTTGTGAAATTGAGAAAATTAGTTTTCATGAGGAGCATAATATGAGAAATGCTTATGTCATAGGCCATGATCATTTATGGTACTTGAAAAATTAAGTCTCGATAGGGAATATAACCTGAGACATATTTATGCTTGATAACCATATTTATGTGTTAAATTGGGTAAGTTAGTTCCTAAGAGAAATACTGTAACATCCCGTTACCCATGTTAAATCTAGAATAGTAAATATGAGAGATTATTGAGAGATTAGAAAATACATTTCATGTTTGTGCATAATATGACATATACATACACATGAATATAAGTATTTTTGCACATGAAAATGATTGTACATATATTCATTGACAGTCCAGATATAATTGATTTATATATATGTGGAATGTGATTTTACTGAGAATTGTGGTTTATTTGTATTGAAGATTTATTTGGATAATGTATTTAGTAATTTAGAATTTTTGGTGAATTTAAAAAACATTCGAAATTATTGGATATTATTGAATTAGGAAAACAAATGCCACTTGGCAAGTAAAATTGATAAATGAAAATAGAAATAAGAATTAATGATATTGAAGAATTTTATAAATGACTTTAGAATTTGTGAGAAGTTGTTATTGAAAATTTTAGAGATAATTGGAATAAAAAGATGGGAGTTATGGGACTAGTTCAATAAGAACTTAGGTAAAGCCTAAGAAGTTATATAAGTGACAAGTGTCACTTGTCTAGTTCAAGTTTCATTAGAAAATTACTTTTTTCATGACCAAGTCACCTTTCTTCTATCTTTGAAAGACCAAGTCATTCTTTTGTCCTATCTTATTTCCTTCTTGGTGGGTTTCTTCTCTAAGCTTCATCTGCTTCACGGTTTTCTCACCAAGGTTACACTTTGCTTTCATCTACCTTTTGCTACTCCTACCTTGTTACCTATTTCTTTTTCCTTAAGAAAAACCTGACGTAAACCTCCTTTAAGATGATGTACGTGGTTACATGAGGAATTAAGCTTCTTGAAGTTTTTGTAGATTTTGGAGTTTTATCAAGTAAGTATCTTGTTAAACCTTTACAGTTGTTGGATTATGAAACAAAAATGGTGATTTATTGACATTTCATAATCATAAGAAAAATAGAAAATTTTCATGTTCACTTTGAATATAGTATGAAGATGTATATTTGTTGAATTTTTGGTTTTGATAATCAATATGTGATAATGTAGTGTTGAAATGATTTTTGGAGTTGAAAGATCAATAAAAAGGTGTCTGAGAAGAGTGCAGAAATTCATTTAATATATATATATATATATATATATATATATATATATATATGCTTTATTTTTACTGTTTTTACTTAGGTGTTTTGAGATGAAATAAAATGAGTATTTATGAATGAATTTAGAGTTTCGAAATAGGTGTATGGTGATGCAATGAGATGAGAAAGATGGATTAAAATGAAAATTTGAGGAAGAATTGAAGAGAATGCAAAAGGATATAAATGCAGAAAATGAAAGAAGAAATGCAAAAAAATGTAAATGAGATGAGTGAATGATTTTTCTGCTTTGATTTTTTTTTTAATCTTGGGATTTGATTTGTGTATGATTATTTTGAATTAATGGAGGTTAAAAAAAAAGGGCTTGATATGAGTTAGAGATGTTGGTTTAAGAAAGAAAAGAAGAAGAAGAACAGAGGAAGAGTTGCAGTTTGGAAGAAAAAGAAGGAAGAAAATATGATGCACGATCACGACTCTATTGAAGCAAGAGGGAAGTTGCAATCATGCCTCAGCATGATCGTGACTCTGCTGATGAATGAAGAAATGCATGATCGCGACTCCGAAGCTTTGAAAAATAAAGGGGCTGTTTCGAACATCCTTTGATCTTTTGTCCATATCTTTTTCTCTAGACCTCCAAATGACCTGGGATTTGAACCAACAGACTCAAAGAACTTTTTGTTATATCTCCACCAAAAATTATGGTCATCTGAAATTATTTTGGAGAGATTGAGTGATAAAGTTGAGACGAAATTGATGAGGAGTTCTGGAATTTCATAACTAGGGGGTATTTTTACTGAACATGCTTCGATATTTTGACAATATCTTGATTTGTATGTATCAAAATGGAATTATTATTGATTTGAAGTAAACTAGAGACATAGGGATACAAATTTTATGAAGAAATATAATTTTAATTCTGTCTCTAAGAATTTCAATTTTTGGGTAGAAGTTGAGTACAGTATGCTGTTTCAGTATAAGAACAGTCCGAAAATGTTTGGAGTATAACTTTTAGAGTATTGAACCAAATTGAATGATCTTGGTGTCATTAGAAACTTAAGATATGGGAGAAAAATTTTACAGAAGAAACTATTGCCAAATTATTTCATTTTCGTGTTTAGATTGATCATGAACAGTAGACCCGACAGTATGTTTTAGGAAAAATATGAATTGACGAAATGAGTTATGAATTTCGGTTTTAAGGGTTTTATTTAGGTATAAACCATAAGTATAAATGATACTTATGTGATTTTGGAAATGTGAATGTTTAAATGATGAGAATAATAGAGTGATACCTGAGATTGTCATGAACATGCATTGTGCATATTTCGTATACATACATGTGCATTAACAAACACTTATAATTGTGCAATAGTGTAATATATGTATATTGCTTGATATAGAGGAGCAATTGGAATGTCAACATCTGGACGTTGTCGGAACTTCGAGGCAATAGCTTGGGGAGCAACCTGAGAGTAACCTAGATGGTCTCACTTAATTATTTGTTTAGTTAATTTCTAATTTGAATTATCTATGAATGTGATTTAATTGTTGAATTTCAGACACTGAAGGTTCGAGACTTGTGATGCATGAATGCAATATCGAAGTGCTACTTGTATGTGAACATAAAGAAATAAGTGCTTCTAAATATGATCTCTGAATGCCGGACTAAGGTCCAAAGATCAATGTGAATATGATTGATTGAAAATATGAGAATGTGAAGCATTCCAATATATGACTGTATGAAAGATAAAGGCAGTTGTGACCGAAGTCACCGAAATAAAAAGCTTAAAGCTCATACTGTGATAAGACCCTTAGGCTTAGTTGTGAATGTACCTGGTATCCACTAAGGGAAATGGGACATCATCTAATATAGCCTGGTATCCACTAAGCGATATAGGCTAGATAAAAAGGCACTCGGTCACAACGAAAATAATAAATGAAAGCGAGTCTCATGTGCATTACATTTATAATTGATATGTGTATTTTGTATGAATGAAATATCTTATATGATCATTCTGAAAATGATATGTGATGCTTAATGACAAAATTCAAAGATGTGAATTATATGATACGTGTATTGATGTGTTGCACGAATTGAGTGAACCATCAATGATGGCTACCTTATTGAGTTCGCAAAACTTACCCAAAATTGCACGTTGACATTTCAGGTCTGAGAGAGGATTTTAGCTATTAAGAGACACTACAACAATTATAGTCTTGTACTTTTGGTAAGAAGAAGAAATCAAAGGTCGGTCAGCTAGGATTGGAAAGATTAGATAGACTTTTTTTGTAATTTCCTCTTTCATGTAGCATATTTTTGTATTAGGCTTGATATTGTACGTACTCTTATGTTATTGGAAACTTTCGATGTACTAATATGGATATTGAAAGCTTCTTTGTAAATTTGGTTTTTATGAAATGAAATGAGGAATATAGTTTGTACTTTGCTTTAAAAAAAATTGGTGACTTCTGTATATACAATAGTTGATGCCATGACTTGTTGGATATATTGCCATGTTATAAAGTAGAGGTGAGATAGTTAACATGCCATTATTATAGATTATATACTAGAATGTCCACAGGACATTGCAGTATGTAATTTATGGTAATAAAGTGTTAAAAATATAACCTTAGATATATCTATATCTTTAACAACATTTATATATCTTACAACTATGACATTTAAGAAATGTCCTGGCCATATTTCTCTTTAGATTCTTCTCCTTTTCTCTAGGTTTTAGTCTTCCATGTGCCTCATCCATTATAAGAATTTGCTTGCCTTCCTTTTTGTTTTCCCCTCCTAATTTGTGGCATGATTTTCCCTTCTATTGCTTCCTAATCTTCTTCTTCTTCATAGTTTTTCCTGCTCCAATTTATTATTTTTCCGTACTATTGATAAGCTTCTACCAATACCTTCCTCTTATAATAGAAAATACAAACATAGTCATAAACATGAATTGCATTCCATGTTTATTTATACTTTAATGATTATCATATAGATTAGTCTTAGAAAAATTGTACCTTTATAGGATCTTACATCCTTTATAAGAATTTAAATTTGATTTTAACCATATATTAGTAAGGTTCTTATGTTTCCAAAACCTTTAAATTACCTTATGAAAACTTGTGTTTCTTGCCAAGGGAATTAAATCATGGAATATATAAGAAAAATTTCTATTTTGCTATGGCTTATTGCATGCTCGTCAGCTTCAGAATAATGATATTTATTAATGTTATCAACTATCTCATCAATATAATATTTATACTTAAATATTATAACTAACAAATCAAAAAAAATTATAGAAAGTTAAAGAAACAAATATCAAGGAAGGGAATTCAAAGATAAAGACGAGGATAATACTTATGAGTAAATCACTCAGTTAACAATTGACGAGGAAATATTAAGCCACAAATAGTAGTGGGAATCCTTAGATCTCAAGTAATCCTAGTAAAAAACTATGGAGCATGTAGTCAAGAGTTCATAGCATTTTACTATGATTACTTGAGATCTCTGGATTCCCCTTACTATTAATGGCTTAATATTTCCTTGTTAATTGTTAGCTGAGTGATTTACTCATAAATATTCTTCTCCTCTTAGAGCATATAGTCAAGAGTTTAGGGAGTTAAAAACTGTTAGCCCACCACTAATCCCATCGCCATCCCATCAAACCACTGACTACTCCTTCACTTATAGGAACCATGTAGAAAACCCAACCTAACAATAGATCTGCTGTTGTTTTTGGTTCTAGCTTCCTTCTTTCTGCCATTTCGAGCTCCTTTATCTTCACCCATCCTTCCTCTGTTCTTTTTAGCATTGTACTTTGATGACAGTGCTTTCCTTGTAAGAAAAAACATTATTAGACTTCATTATAAAGTATAATGGAGATAAATTTTCCACCTCTATCCTCATCCAACCCTTTTCCCTCTTCTTGCCTTCATCCCCTTCTAAAATGGCATCACCCCTTGTAACTCACCCTTCATCCCCATCTTATTCTACAAATCAAACTATCCTACCCTACCCATGCCCTTTCCTTTTCCACATCCTAAAGTTTATGTTCCATCTGACAATGTGCATCCAAAGAATAAAGGGGATAGAAAAACTTGGAAACAGGTTGTGGGTGACAATTTGGACTCTTATTTGATCTACTGTCCACTAGTTTAGATTGAAGGAAAGTTAACAATGGCTCCAAGTCTAGACATTCTGCAGGAAGGTGCTAGGTCATGGGAAGTGGCACTCATTGGATTTTTTATAGATAAAGGGCTAGCTTTTTCTGTGACCCAGAGAAATTGGAAAGCTAGAGGACTAATGGAAGTTATGATAACTAAGGAAGATAACATAATCTTAACCTTCTCCTCCAAATCAGAAGCTCAAACGGTAATTGAAGAAGGCCCTTGGCACATCTCTCACCTTGCTTTATTTATTCAAAATTGGAAATCAGTTATGGAATCAAAGAAAATTAGATTGAAAATCATTCCTCTATGTGTGAATATCCATATTATTCCTTTGGAATATTAGACAACTAAAGGTTTGAGTATGCTAGTTCGTTACTTGGGAAAACCAATATGTATGGATGAAAACATTGCTTTGAGAAAACATATTGGATTTGTACGATTTTATGTGAGTATGGATATTTCTAAGGAAATGAAAGGCAACATTTCTATCCTAAGATTGATTGATGTGCATTCTCTTAGAGAAGACAAGGTATTAGTTACATACCAATTCAAGCCTTCCTTAAAAGAACAAAGAAAAGAATGGAAACTAGTGGGGAGAGTTTTCACTAGAGCAGATTATTGGGAGGTATCAGGATTGGAGAAGTAAAATTCTATAGATAAAAAAGAGTTAGAGGGAGTTAAACATATTTAAGATAATTTTGAAAGCTAAGGTAGGTTGATTCAGAAAAAAAGTGAACTACGTACAAAAGATGAGAGTGTCTAAATGGAAAACTTTCTATATTCAGATCAATAAGCGGAAATTCAATCGCAACCTTTGAGGCCCTCAAATAAAATTTCAGGGAACCAGCGAGAAAGTGAAAAGGAAATTAGTAGGAAAAAATCTTTGTCATTGAGAAAAGGAAATCCAATTAAATGAGCATACTCAATAGTTGGAAGAATAGAAGAGAGGAGCTACTCAAAAGGAACATTTTGAACAAGTAATCTCACAAAAAATTTATAGGAGTAGTAGGAAGGGCTTCAAAGGGAAAAGCAATCTCATATTACCCATATAGTTTAGAATGTAAGAGAAATAAACAACCTTTCTAAGCTTAATGTGGTAAGGGATTTTGTTCTAAAAGAAAAGCCTTTGTTATTTTGTTTATCGGAAACCAAAATTAAGGAAGCTAACCTGAATAAATTAAAGTTAACCTGAATAAATTAAGTTGTTCAGGAAGAAAATTGCAATTTCTCACAAATCAACAATGTCGCACCTATGGAAGGGTTATTATTGTTTACAATGGAGACATTTTGGAAATGGAAATACTGTAAACCAATCAGCAATTCATTCACATAAGGCTTAACTTCAAAATGGAAAACACTTATACTTCAGCTTCATTTTTCTACAACTTTAATCCAAGGTTTCAGAGAAATGAATTATGGACTTCCCTTCAAAGACTCAAAGATTCAGTTAAGGTCCATGGTTAGTTAGTGGGGATTTTAACGCAACTCTATTTAGAACAGAGACGGAAGGGAACTGTAACCTACTCAATTACATTTCGGATATTTTTAATTGCATGTAGGATGTATAACTAAACGGATTTAAAATCTAAGGGTCATAAATTCAGTTAGTCCAACAAGAAAATATCTAAATGGTTCATTTAGAAAAAGTTAAATAGAGCAACGATGAATGTGGACTAGTTAACTACATTTTTAGAGAGTTTAGCCAACTTTTTAGATCCAAGAATTTCTAATCATGCCCAAATTAAAGTGCATAATTTGTTCAAAGTGATTAGAATCTATGACCCTTTTAGATTCAACAATTTTTTGGTTAATGTGGAGGGTTTTCAAGAAGCAATTACTAAGAGACTGGAGTATGGAATCTATGATACTAAGCAGTTTATTTGTTTGCAAAAGCTCAAGGTTATTAAACAGGAATTAAAGTTATTAAATTTAAGGAGAGGTCAGAATTCCACAAAGGAGATTGAGGAAGCAAGAAGCAATCTAATTGCAGTCTAGTTATAGGCGAAAGGGAAGCTCTTAAGTCCTACTTGCAAATAGTGTATAATCAATGTGTTTTATTGAAGTAGAGCGCCAGGATTAATTGGATTAAAGATGGGGATAGATTTACTAAATTTTTCTTCAATTTAATAACAGTTAAAAGAAATGTCAACAAAATAACTTCGATAAAATCCAAAGTTGGGGGGAAGCTATGATTTATTATTAAAAGCTATTAGGCATAGAAGGTTGTTCTGCTAGTAATGGAGTGAATCTTAGGATATGTTACAACCAAGATTCCTAAACAGGAAGTCTCTTTCCTAATTAGCCCTATCAAGGATTAGGAAATAGAGAAGGTGGTTTTTAACATGAATGGATCTAAGGATATAGCACCCCCTTCCCATTTGACACGGACATGTACGCCCTTCAAAAATTCATGCACATGTTTGACGGAGATGGCGAGCTAACTATATCACCTTCACATATCTCATGGCATCATAATTAAAACCACAAATAACATAATGTCTAAAATCCAAAATTTCAACATTTCATTTCATAAACCATAATGTACAATGTAGCATTACAAACAACATCCACGTTTATACAGTCTCAAACTATCAGAGTCTACAGTTCTGTCTATAAAGTATGCTACATATATGAGGAATTAACAAAAATTACAACTAAATCCGTCAGCCCTAGTTGGTTGACCTTTGAGCCATGTCTTCTATCCAAAAGCTATACAAAATCTCTTCTAAGCTGTCTTAGAAGTTAAGTTGTCACTCTCGAACCTGAAAAGTTAGCGTTATAATTTTGGTTAGTTTTAAGAACTCAATTGAGTAACCATCCTCAATGATTCACTATTGTCACATGACACAACAGTTCATGTTATCACATAATTCACATCCTTTCATTTATCATGATGAAATATCACAAACCATTAGTTCATAATTGTTACATTTCAAAGCCATACAAATCACATTTCGTTGCAATCATGCAAAACATATTCATCAATAAGCTTTCACATATTTCATTCAATAAAATTCATCAATACATTGTAATCATTCAAATCATACATAACATATGTGGATTCAATGTTCATACGACCCATATCCGATTGTTACTTTATTGCGACCGAGTTCCTTTTTCACTATCCCATATCCATTGTGTATACCGGGCTCATTAATACTATCCTTTATTCGTTAGGGATACAAGGCTCATTTTACATATTAAGCCAGAGGCTCTTCCCATAGTATGAGTTTTAAGCTCTTTTTTACTAACGACTATAGTCATAACTGCATTTATATTTCATACATTCATAGAATAAAATGTGTTAGACAAATTCAATCATTATATTTAGTCAATCACATTCACATTCGCTTTCTCATTCACATTTGTCATCAGACTTGGTCCAGCGTCCAACATATAAGTTGAGAAAACATTTATTCAATCACATTCATATTTAAGGAGCACTTCATTTGTGTTATTCATGTAACAAATGCCTCAGACATTTAATTTCCAGAAATCAGTACAATACATTACCTAAAAATTCATTACATAATATAACAAACAAACAAACAAACAATCAAGGTAGACCATCTGAGGTTACTCACAGTTGCTCCCTGTAGTTTATTGCCTTGAAGTTCTAGCAATGTCTAGAAGTGGTCGCTCAATGTACTCTTCTATATCATGCAATCATATACATTTTTACATCACTAATTTGCACATTCAGATGAATAACAATTATAAGCACATTTATGTATGTGTCATGTATTATGCATGTTCAATGACAAATTCTCGGGTATGTTTCCTTAATACACTTTATAATCACTGGATAACACCTTCCAATCATTCTTTAATCCATAATACACTTTACTTATCCATAATACACTTTACTTACCTTAATCCCTTAATTCAACATTGACTAAATTCATTCAAGATCTCATTTAAACCTAAATACCTCATGTAGGAACACCCTAACATTAATTAGTTCGTAAATCACCCAAACAAAAAACTTTTATGTTTCCAGACGGGTCACAATCGTGACTTTCTGCACGAACATGCTTTTCACAAAAAGTCATAACCATACAGAAGCACAATCGTCACAGAAGGTTTGTCCTTCTGCATGATCGTGCTTTTCATCCAAGGTCACAATCATGAAGATGCATGATCATGCCCTTCAATGTTTTCTTCCTTCCTCTCTTTTATCCGAATCAATACACATTTAAACACCAATTTTTCTAGAATTCTTTACCTCTAAAACAACAACATTCCACACTAATTTAAATACCAATTTGATTTCATTCAATTATCAAACTCTAATCAATTGATTAGCATCTTCAAATACATAATATCCTTCATGAAATCCTATCCTTTTTCCATAACATCACATTCATAGTATAAAGCAATTCATTACCAAAAAGTCCATAATTTTCAGTTGATGTCCTCTTCATTTATACCTTAGATTATCATAATCATCCATACTCAATTCAAACCATAATTGATCATGAACCCCAAAACAGAACATATTCTTATACTCTTCCATATCAAAATTTCTGCACATTTTCTACTACACTAACCTTCATTTTAACCCTAATTATCATTTTAATTCATCTCATTTTAAGTCTCCAAAATACACGCTTTTTAAAAACTCATGATTTATCATTCCTTAGAATCTGAAAATAAGACATAACTCCATTTTTCAAAATCATTCATCTCTTATCACTGAAGTTGCTCCTTACTTAAACAAGTCACACATGCATCAACTCATAAGCATTAAAACAGAATCTCTTCATTCTTGTTACCACCGATGTTAACACAAAAGAATCAATTTCATGGTCATTATCCTCAATCTCAATTTACTCATCATATTAATTTCATATAACACTACCCATAAATATCGAAACAAAACTTACTTGATACTAACTTCAAACTCTTCAGCAAAATTTCAAAAGTTAAGAGAGCATGATATTTCGGTAGAGACGAGTAAAGATAGAGAGAGAATTGAAAACAATAAATAGGCTAAAGTGATTCAGCTCTTACTTTGCAAGGTGTAATGTTGTACACAAGAATGAAAGAACGTGGTATTTCAGAGGTGGATGATAGAGGATAGAGTTTCCGTGGTGGATGATTTCGGTGCAATGCAGAATCCTTCATGAAAAACCATAGCACCTAAGTGACTAAGTGTCTTTATTATGCATAGGCACATTTCACCAATTTATATATCACATTTTTCCTCCATTTAAGCTACTTTCCTAGTCCAAAAATATCCCAAATTTTCAGAAATTTCTGAAATGTCACCAAAAATGCGAAATCAATTCTAATGCATAACAATTCAATTTTCAAGACAAGTAATCCACAATTCACATTATAATCAATTATACCTAAAAAATGTCAATGAATGCATGCACAATCATTTTAATGAATGTCAACATTATTATTCACATGTATGCATGAGCATGAATGCACTTCCTAAATTCTCAATAATCTTTCGTGTTCAGTATCCTAGGGTTCTAACCCTTATCGTCGGATAATGTTATATTACAATTCTGCCCTCAAGAAATTTTGATCTCAAAATTCCCTGAATGTTGAAATAGGTGGGGATATTGCTTTCTTATGTGCTCCTCTTTTTTCTAAGTCAGTTCCTTATTCGAGTGATTCTTCCATAGGATTTTCACTAATGGAATTAGCTAGTTTCTTAACTACTTCGTCTAATATCCCACTATCTTGATTGGTTCCTCAACATAACTTAGATTACTAGTAACTTCAACTCTTGTGTCTGTAATACATGCATCAGATCATATCCATACCTCTAAAGCATGCTCACATTAAACACATTGTGTATTTGAGACATCTCATTGGTAAGGCTAACCTGTAGGCCAGTGATCCTACCCTCTCAACGATCTCATAAGGACCAATAAACCTACGGCTCAACTTAGCCTCCTTAACAAATCTTAACACTCCTCACCAAGAAAAAACTCTTAGAAATACCTTATGTCCTACATTGTAGTCCATATCCCTTCTATGCCAATTCACATAATTTTTATGTCTATCTTAAGCTACTTTTATTCGACTTTGGGTTAGTTTCACTTTATCTATAATATCTTACATCAACTATAGGCTTTCTACCATCCTCAAACCTTGTTCATCCTAATATAGAGGCGATCGAAATTTTCTTCCATACAATGCCTGTTAAGTCAGGTAGACTTTACGATGTCTTAATTTTGATGATAAACTAATAATAATAATGTTAGAAACAAATGAACGTTTTAACAAGTTTGTTAAGTGTGCAGAAGTGAAAGAACAAAACACAGATGAAATGCAAACCAGATGAAGTGCACAGACGAAATACAAACCAGATGAAGTGCACAGACGGAATGCAAGCTAGACAAAGTGCAAATGCAAACCTGACGGAATGCAAGCCAGACGAAGTGCACAGACGAAATGAAAACCAGATCAAGTGCACAGACGAAATGCAAAAGCCAAACAGAATGTAAGCCAGAAGGAATGCAAACCAGACGGAATGCAAACCAGACGAAGTACACAGATGAAATGCAAACCAGACGAAGTGCACAGACGAAATGCAAACCAGACGAAGTGCACAGATGAAATGCAAACCAGACGGAATGCAAACCAGGCGAAGTGCACAGACGAAATGCAAACCAGACGAAGTGCACAGACGAAATGCAAACCAGACGAAGTGCACAGATGAAATGCAAATCAGACGAAGTGCACAGATGAAATGCAAACCAGACAAAGTGCACAGACGAAATGCAAACCAGACGAAGTGCACAGACGAAATGCAAACCAAAAGAAGTACAAAACAAAGACGAAGCGTAAAGTACAACATAAAGACGATACTCAGAAGATGTTACGTCAAAACATTGGACGGTTACTTAGTTGAAGTTAGTTACATAACTCAACTAATTAACGGTTGTCAAGATTCAAGAAGCGGTTGTCAAGATTCAAAGAAACAGTTACAGACTGAGACTATAAATATCAATCGAATTTGAAGAATATCAAGTTTGAAAAAGTGAGAAAAAGCGACACAAGTCTGACGAATTAGACAACTATTTGAAGAAAGCTTTTTGATCTTTGAGCGTACTAGTGTTTATTTACAAAATTTAGTAGTGAGATTATTTGCGAGCTATTTTAATGTAACAAAGCTCACAACATCTTTCTAGTTAGAGAGAGAAAACATTCAGAGCCTAAAGAGGTTAAGTCATCGAAAGAATACTTTGTGATTGAGAGCATGAAGAGGCTAGAAAAGAATACTTTATGAAAGAGACCTGAAGAGGCTCTAGAAAAGAAAGAATACTTGTATCTTTGTGAAGTATAGTGAAACACTCAGAAGAACTCTGAGCACTGGACGTACCCCATGGTTTGGGGTGAACCAATATAAAATCGCAACGTCTATACTCTTAACTCTTTACTTCAGTTTATCTTTTATTGTTAAACATGACTATCGAAGTAATTTGTGATTTGATTCAATCATAAGTTTCATATAAACTTTACGATAATCTTTTAACAAGTTCAAGAAGTTCTCATTATTTGTATTTACGAAAAGGATACACCATTCAACCCCCCCTTCTTGTGTATCTAGTTTATCGTATACAAGTATCTTATTGACGTGTGATTTACTTCAATGCCTCATAAGATGCCATTCCAATACTACTATGGTTGTTGTTGTATGCAAATTCAATCGAGGCTATGTATTGATCTTATACCCCTTAGAACTCCAATACATAGGCTTTAAGCATATCCTCAGCAATCTTGATTGTCCTCTTATTTTGTACATCTATTTAAGTATGAAATATAGTACTGAAGTTCAACTTTGTACCCATAGCTAATTGTAGACTCTTCCAAAACCTCGAAATATATCTGGGATCCTTATCTGATACTATAGATACCAAAACTCCATGTAGTCTAACTACCTCATTCACGTACCTCCAAGCAACTGGTCTAGTGAGCTATTCTCTCTCATTGGTAAGAATTGGGCCGACTTAGCCAATTGGTCTACCACAACCTATATAGCATCATTTTGCCTCAGAGTCTTAGGCAATCCAATAATGAAATGTATTATGATTCGCTCACATTGCTATTATAGAATAGGTAATGAATGAAGCTTCCCAACTGAAGCCTAATGCTTAGCTTTAATCTACTGGCAATTTAAGCACTTAGCCATATAATTGGCTACTTGTTTCTTTATTACTGGCCACCAGAATTACTACTTTATCGTATTATGCATCTTGGTAGTACCAAAATGTATAGCATAACCTGCTACATGTGCTTCCTCAAGAATTTCTCTCCTCAAATTATCAATGTCAGGCATACACAACTTCTACTTTAACCACAAAGTCTCATCTCTCAATTTAAATTCAGAATCTGGATTCACCTTAAGCTTCTCAATCAGCTTCACCATTTTAAGATCTTTACTCTGAACTCTTCTAATCCTGTGATGTAACATTGGCCTTAACTTTAGTGTGGCTATCAATACCTCCTTCTACTCTAGATTCAACTCCATATTCAAAGCTCTCAATTAAACTAGACTTGGTAACCTCGATAACTGAATATGAGCTACACTGCTATTTGACTTCCTATTTAAAGCATCTGCCACTATATTAACTTTTCCAGGATGATATTCAATCATCCAGTCATAACCCTTTAAAATCTCGATCAATCTCCTCTGTCTCATGTTTAATTGCGTTTGACTCAGCAGATACCTCGAGCTCTTATGATCAGTACATATTTGGAATGTCTCTCCATATAAATAATGTCTCCATATCTTTAGAGGAAAGAATACTATTGTAAGCTCTAAATCATGTACCAAGTAGTTCGTCTCATGAGACCTTAATTGTCTCGATGCATAGGGTATCACCTTGCCATACTGCATCAACACACATCCCAATCCTTGATGTGAAGCATCATTATATACTACATGTCCTCCAGTTCCTAATGGAATAGTCAACATCGATGTTATAGTCAATCAATGATTTAATTCTTCAAAGCTTCTCTAACATTCATCATTCCGTCTGAAGACCACATTCTTCCTCAAAAGTTTAATTAAAGGGGCTGAGATTAATGAAAACCCCTCCACAAACCTTCAGTAATATTCAGCTAATCTTAGGAAACTCCAAATTTCTAATACATTCTTCGGAGCCTCCCATTTTATTACTGCCTCTAACTCTACCAGATCAATTCAAATCATACACCTCTTATAGATTTCCCCTATCACGGTGTTACTACCTATCAGTATACTCACCTCTAATCTATATCTAATAACTCTCTGTCACAATGCAAACTAGATGTTATATGTGGTGCAATAAAGGAATACATAGATCTAGGATCTAGCAATGCAAGAGCCTTAAACGTAAATATAAGTAACACACCTGCAATGAAATCTGGAGAATCTTGAGCCTCTTATCTAGTCATGGCATATACTTGGGCTTGAGACTGCGGTTGATTGCTATACACCTCAATCTTGCCAGTAGCACTCCTAGAACTCATTATGCCTCTATTAGACCCCATTTCTGAAGTCCAATATCAGACATAGGATCATGAAGCTTGAGCGTGGAGAGAGGCCTAGAATTTGGAAAGTTGAAGGAAAAATCCTTCGAAAGTAAAGACAGGCTTCGCCGCGGCGAACATATGCCAATAATCCTTAATGACCCTTCAGGTCAATTTCACCACGGCGACAAGTATAACTTCCCCGTGGCAAAATCGCCACGAGAAAATCAAACTTTCCTGAATTATGCCGCAGTGATTCTTGGCTTCGCCGTGATGAAAACCCCTGAAGGAAAGTCTGATTTTCTCGTGGCGACATTGCTGCGGTGAAGTTATACTTGTCACTGCAGTGAAATTGATGCGAAGAGTCATTGAGGCTTATTGGCATATGTTTGTTGCGGTGAAGTTATAATCACATATGTTCGCCGTGACGAAGCCCACCTTTACTTCCGAAGGATTTTTCCTTCAACTTTCCAAATTCTAAGCCTCCCTCCACACTCAAGCTTCATGATCCCACGTCCAATGTTGGGCTCCGAAAATGGGGTCCAACATGTTATGGTATTAGAGCAATTAGGTTTAGGTCTAGGTTTGTGACTAGGTTTAGGAGTATCCTAGGCATGAAATTGGTAGTTTAGGACATGAAATGAACATGCATCGTTTTAAATGAACAGCTTGCATTGTTTTGAATTGTTTCATATGATTTGAAATTGTTTTAAACAATTTGAATTATTTTGCATACATTGAAATTTTTTTGCATAAACTAAAGGTTTTCAATGGTTTTATATTCAAGGAGTGATTATACCACCTCGAAAGAGAACTCGAGTAGCTATGACTCGATTTTGCTCTTGCTAAGGGAGCACGGATGAATCCTATGTTCTATAAGATGTAGGAACACTCTCTGCTCCTCATTTTGAGGCACCTAGTGTGCAGCATGAAGTGTCACCGCCTCCTCCTCCTATACCTCACATGGATCTGCGATTCTTTCAAGCCTTCGCTCAAGCTTTCTCATATGCCATGGGCCAAGGGTCACAAGTTTCGATGCAAGCTCTAGTAGATAGGAGTGGACAGTATGAAAAGCTTTACAAGTATGGAGCTGTAGACTTTAATGGTACTACAAATCCAAAAGAGGCAAAAGCATGGCTGAAGAGGACCGAGAGAGTTTTGCTTTCGATGAAGTGCTTCGATGAAGAGAAGCTAGATTATGCAGTTAGCTTGCTTTAAGGGGATGCACTTCATTAGTGGGAATCAGTGCCCCACAGTCAGGTTATACCTCCAGTGTTGTAATGGAGAGATTTTGTGGAAGTGTTCAGGAAGAAGTACCTATCCAAGGTTTATGTACAAGATAAGGTTAGGGAACTTTTGAACCTCACACAGCGGGACATGAGTATGAGTGAGTATAAGCTAAAGTTCACTCAGCTTTCCTGATATGCAGCCAACATCGTGGCGAAAGAGGAAGATAAATGTCGTAAGTTTAAGGGAGGTCTCCATTTGAGGATGAAGGAGAAAGTCTTGATCCACAATTTCTGTGACTATCAATAGTTGGTAGATGCCGCACTCTAGGCTGAGAAGCTGGAGAATATCAAGTATGAAGTGAGCAGGAAGAGGAAGAGGAAGAGCTGGGAGTAATTTTCCAGAAAAGGGGTGAGTGCTCCAATACCTGAAAGGGGTGTGAAGAGCTCCCGCACACAGAGTGAGGCAGGGAGTAGTACCTCTGCTAAGAACAAGCAAGCAAGGGTAGTGTCAGTGCAAGCCATAACAGCAAGAGCTAATAGTAGGGTGGAGAGGAGCAGGAAAATGAACCCCCAATGTGAGCATTGTGGGAAGCTGCATAGGGGAGAGTGCTTCAAGTTACTAGGGTCATGCTTTCCATGTGGAGAGAACTGACACATAATCAGGGATTGTCCCCAAGTAACAGGTAATGAGGGGTCGCGGTGACAAGCCCTAAGGAGAGCTGAAATAGTGGGAACAAACCAATCACTGAGGTGGGCAGTTCTGGAGCTGCAAGAAAGGCTATTCCTCCAAGATGGCTGAGGGGTCAGGCACAGGCAAGCGTGTTTGCTATGAAAAGGGAGGAAGCTACAGTCGCACCTAAAGTTGTCACGAGTATAACTTAGTAATAATTCTGCATTATATTTCTTGATTGATTCTGGCTTCATGCATTCATTTGTTTCTGTAAGTATGATTTTGCATAGTATGACTTCAGTGCCTTTGAAGAGTCCTTTGTTTGTTAGTACACCTCTAGGGAGGAATGTGATAATCAGTCAAATGTACAAGGGTTGTGAACTCTTCATTGATGGTGCTAGACTGGTAGTAGACTTACTACGTTTAGACCTAAAAGGCTTAGATGTTATACTTGGAATGGATGTTATGGAGAAGTATCAGGTGAAGTTAGATTGTGGCCTTAAGGAGGTGGAATTTAATCTGGGCAATGGAGAGAGGGTAATTTTCAGAGGAGAGAGGGGAGCACCATCACCAAGAATTATTTTAGCTCTGTTAGCTGACAAGATGATGAGAAAAGGGTGTGAAGCCTTCTTGGCACATGTTATAGATGTTGATGTGAATGAAGGGAGGTTAGAGGATTTTCTGATTGTAAGGGAATTTCCTGATGTGTTCCCTAAGGATTTATCTGGTTTGCCAACGGTGAGAGAAATTGGGTTTGCCATCGACTTAATTCTTAGAACCGCCCCCATTTCCATCCACCTTATAGAATGGCTCTAGCTGAATTAAAGGAGCTTAAGGAACAGTTGGAGTAACTGTTAGATAAGGGGTACATAAGATCGAGTTCGTCACCTTGGGGAGTACTGGTTTTGTTTGTTAAGAAGAAGGATGGAGCATGGTGGATGTGTATTGATTACCGGAGACTCAATAAGGTGACCATTAAAAACAAGTACCCTCTACCTCGAATAGACGATCTGCTCGACCAGCTACAGGGAGCAAAGGTATTTTCAAAGATTGATCTCAGGTCAACTTATGATCAGCTTAGAATCAGGGAGTTTGGTGTAAACAAGATAGCCTTCAGGACACGATATAGACATTATGATTTTTTAGTCATGCCTTTTTGGATTGACCAATGCTCCAGCTACTATTATAGATCTCATGAATAGGGTTTTCAGGGAGTATTTGGATCAATTTTTCATAGAGTTTATCAATCGTTAAAGGATTTTCTATGATAGCTGCGCCGATGACCAAGTTATTGAGGAAGAATTAGAAATTTATCTGGAGTGAGGAATATCAAAAAAGCTGTAGGGAGCTCAAGAACAGATTAACAAGTGCCCCAATTTTGATTTTGCCCACTGGAGATGAGAGTTATACAGTGTACAATGATGCTTCAAAAAAAGGTTTGAGTTGTATGTTGATGCAGGGATGCATGGTGACAGTTTATGCTTCGTGACAACTGAAGCCATATGAGTTGAATTATCTGACCCATGAATTGGAGTTGGTAGCAGTGATTTTTGCGTTGAAGGTTTGGAGACATTATCTGTATGGAATCCAGACAAAGATTTTTAAGAATCATAAAATTCTCAAATATCTGTTGAGTTAGAAGGAACTGAATTTGGGACAGAGAAGATGGTTAGAGCTAATTAAGGATCACGATTTGTTGATTGAGTATTATCCAGGAAGGGAAAATGTAGTGGCTGATGCCTTGAGTAGGAAATCATCAATAGCTCATATTTAGACAGTTTATCTGCCTTTATTGGAAGAGATGGCTAATCTTAGAATAAGTATGAAACAGGAGGAACTTGAGTGTATAGTTGCTACTTTCAAAGTGAGATCGATACTCAGGGAGAAGGTTAGGGAGTTACAAGTATAGGATGCAGAATTAAGCAAGCTCCAAGAAGAAATTCAGAACGGCAAGAAGTTTGAAGTGGTAGTGAGGGATGACGGACTCATGGTTATAGGAAGAAGACTCTGAATTCCGAATGTCAAGGAGGTGAAGGATGAGATACTGGATAAAGCACACAATGCGCCTTATGCCATGCACCCAGGTAGCACCAGGATGTACAGGGATTTGAGAGAGCATTTATGGTGGAAAGGCATAAAAGGGGACGTAGCAGAGTATACAAGTAAGTGTCTAGTGTCAGCAAGTCAAGGCTGAACACCAGGCACCTTCAAGAAAGTTAAGACCAATATCCATTCCTAAATGGAAGTGGCAAAGGGTGACTATGGACTTTCTGATGGGTTTGCCTAAGACTAGTAGGAAGCATGATGTCATATGGGTTATTGTTGGTTGTCTAACGAAGTTAGCCCATTTTCTGGCAATTAAACAAGCTGATTCCCTGTATGTGCTAGCAAAGAAGTATATTGATGAGATAGTGAGTCTGTATGGGATTCTAGATTCTATAGTTTCCAACAGAAATCCTCGATTTACTTCGAGATTCTAGGGAAGCTTACAAGAAGATTTGGGAACCAAATTGAATTTTAGCACTTCTTTTCACCCCCAGATAGATGGTCAATCGGAGAGGATTATTCGGATCCTAAAGGGAATGCTCAGGGCATGTGTGATGGATTTTAAAGGGGCTTGGGACAAGCATTTGTCATTGGTCGAATTTGCTTACAATAATTCGTACTATTCAAGCATTCAGATCGCTCTGTATGAGGCACTGTATGGAAGGTAGTGTAGAACTCTGCTATGATGGGATGAAGAAGGAGAAAGGAAACTGATAGGACCAAAATTGATTCAAATGACAATTAACAAGGTCAACTTAGTTAAGCAATGGCTTAAAGCAGCTCAGGATAGAATGAAGGGCTATACTGATGCACACCGAAAGGAGATGGAGTATGAAGTTGCTGAGAAAGATTTCCTTAAGAAGGAGTGATGAGATTTGACAAGAAGGGCAAATTAAGCTTGAGGTGTGGGTCCTTATGAAATTCTTGAGAAGATTAGACCACTAGCCTACAGGTTGGCACTGCCACAAGAATTGTCTTAGATACATCATGTTTTTCATGTTTCTATATTGAGGAGGTATAGATCGGATCCTCCCACATCATTCAGATGACTAAGGTTCAATTGAACGATGATCTAAGTTATGAGGAGATTCCAGTCGAGATTTTAGACACCAAGGAAAAGGTTCTCAACTAGTAAAAGTCCTGTGGAGAAACCATTTAGTAGAAGAGGCCACATGGGAGCCACTGGAGGGCATGAAGGAGAAGTATCCACACCTCTTTTATTTATTTTATTAAGTATGATTTGAATAAATTTTGTGGTCTTGTTAGATAAATCATTTTATTTAGAGTTTAATTATTATGTCAAGTTTGGGAAGATTTATTTCATGGATTGATAGAATTAAGGTATTAATGTTGTAAGGTGATATAAGGGCATTTTAGGAAGGCCACTTAAGCTTAAATAGAAATTAGGTATAAATGGAAGGGAAAATGGGTAATTTCACACTCATTAAAGGTATAAAAAGAGAAGAAGTAATGGCAGTCTTTTATGTCAGTGAAAGAAGAGAGGAAGAGAAGTGGAGAAAGAAGAGAAAAATAAGCTAGGTTTTGAAATTTTTGAAGAGCTTGAAGATTTTGAGGTTAAAACAAGTAAGTATGAGCATTAACTCTTCGTGATTGTTAGATGAAGCATATTTAGTGTTGGTTAGAAGTGAATATATGTAGGAAGTTGTTGATGAATAGTTTATGTGAATGTTTGTGTTTGGTTAATGATCAAAAGTAGATTTTGAATTTATTGTGAATGATACTGGGTTGGAATGAAGTTGGAAATTAAGTAGAAAGGATGGGTTAGTGTTAAGATGGGTTATATGTGAAAGGTGGGAAGTAAGAAGATGAAAAATGTTGCAAAACTCGTTCTTGGAGTAGGTTTTTCGATAATTTCGCCGCAACAAACTTCTGGGTTTTGCTGCAACAAACTCAACTTTCCAACACAGAACATGCTTTGGTATTTTAGGCATAACTTTTTGTGTAGTTATCCAAATGAGATTATTTTTGATTTTGTGTAAACTAAAGACACAGGGATACAATTTTATGATGAAATGGAGTTCTAATTTAGTCTCTAAGAATTTTGATATTTGGATGGAAGTTGAACATAGAATGTTGTTTGAGTATAAGAACAACCTGAAAATTTTTTGGGGCATAACTTTTAGAGTACTGAACCAAATTGAATGATTTTGGTTTCATCAGAAACTTAAGACAATGGGGAATATTTTTATAAAAGAAATTGTTATCAAATTTTGTCAATTACTTGATCAAAATGATCATGGAAAATTGACCCAAACGTTTGGAACTATGGAAGGGTTTTGGTTAATGAAGCTTAGGAAATGCATGGGTCTAAATATTCTAAAATCATTTTAGTAGATGTATTTTCTTAGGGTTCTCAATTAGAATTCCTATTGAAATTGGGATTTTGTTATTGTTAAAGGAAATCAAGAAGGCAATCAAGAGAGGTAAGAGGAGCAGAAGAAAGGACATCCTTAAGCCACTTTTATAAGCAAGGATTTTAAGGTGGGTTACACTTTTATAATTAAGTAATAAGCCCCTAATGTTTCTTCCAAACTAGGAAAGTTTAAAACATTTTCAATTGTTTTATAAATGTGTCATTATGGCTTCTTTAATGCTCTGATAATGTGCCACATGTTTGTATATGCATTGTGTTATTGTTTTATGAAATGAATGATGAAAATGTTTTTTGAAAGGACATTGATTTTTGAAACGATATTATGATTATGAAATCAAGTTTCGGAAAAATGCCATTGAGGCAATATGTTTACAAGTTGTGAAATTCATGATTATACGGGTTTGTGGTGGTCCCCTAAGTTAAGTCAAGTGCACTTTGACAAAAGGCTTCTCCTGCTTGCCCACTAGTGGCATGAAGCTTCTTCATGGACTCCCATAAGTTCATGGCTATGCAACACTAATAAGTGGAATTGCGATAGTACGTTCTGCTCATGGCTACATAGATCCCTTATGGGAAATGTGTAGTACGTTCTATTTTAGATCCACCCAAACCATTTTGATGTGCCTATGTGTTTATGATTTGTGAACAAGTTGATGAATGCATAGATCATGTTATTTGTAAATTAGATTGCATGAAGAAAATTTGATAAATATATGCTTATGGTTCAATGTAAATTATTTTCAATGGTTTTACTTGTTACTAGTTATAAAATTGTTACCCATGAGCTTTAAGCTCACCCCCTCCTAATTTTGTCCCATTTTCGGATAAGGAGCAAGTGATCGAGTAGTCAAGGGTTATGACATCACTCCAAATTTGCATACTTTTGAATTATAGGTTAGGTTTTGGGAATTAAGGGTTTAGCTGCATTTCAAGTATCTTTTGTAATTTTTGGATTATGAAGCAAATGTTGTATTGTGGCTTGAAATGCCATTAAACCTTTGTAAAACTCTTACTTTTGATATTAATGAAATATATGTTTAGTTTTATCCATGACTTTTCATGTTTTCGCAAAGTATTCAATTATGGAAATGAGATTAAGATTTTGAATAATTGTTTATGATTATGTTCGTATCCATTTTGTTTTTAGGTTGAATTGATGAATGTGGTTGAAGGATTTTAAAATTGCATTTTAGTAAGATAAGTAGCTTGGGTTATGGGTTCTGTCACAGGAGTTTTCGCCGTAACGAAGCCAAGAGTCACTGTGGCATAATTCACCCGAAGGAAATTCTAATTTTCTCGTGACGACTTTGTTGCGGTGAAGTCATACTTGTCGCCGTGGTGAAATTGACCTGAAGGGTTAGTGAGGCTTATTGATATATGTTCTCCACGGTGAAGTTATACTCGCATATGTTCACTACAGCGAAGCCCGCCTTTGCTTTCGAAGGATTTTTCCTTCAACTTTCCAAATTCTAAGCCTCCCTCCACGCTCAAGCTTCATGATCCCGTATCTGATGTTGGGCTCCAGAAATGGGCACCAACAGCCTCTGCCATGGCCTCTCTGTCCAGACCTACTGGCTCGATTCTATTGAATAGTCAGTTCAGTTGCTACACTTCCTCTCCTACTAGATTGTGCTCCAAACAAAACAGAAAAGTCCCTGATCTGATGATCAAATGAGCCGCATCAAAGGCAGACTCCTGTCAACTTCTAACATTCATGACTGTGCTTCTTTCCACAGTGCTCACAATTTGGCAACTATCCCGATACTGGACCTCTTCCACTACCAAACTGTATAAAACTACCCCTCTGTCTGACTAGACTGTCCTGTTCTATTCGGTGGTCTAAAAGCTCAATTTTGGCCCTTATTAGACCTTTTTCCAGAACCTCGCTGATATTCAATGGGCCTCTTCACTCTAAACTCTAATCCATGTTTTGACTGACTATCCTTCAACAACTACTCAATTTGGATCGAGGCAGCTCATAGTTTTGTAAAACTACCCAGGTTAGAAATGGCTAAGCTCATATGAATCTCTATGTTCAACCCGTCTTTAAATCTCTGACACTTGTCTTCCTCAGTAGGAATCAAGGCGGTATCATATTCCATCAGCTCATTGAACTTAATCTAATACTCTGTCATAAACAAATTGCCCTACTTCAGATCTAGAAATTCCTTCATCTTTCTATCCAAGTAGATTTTGGGCATGTAGTTCTCCTTGAAGACTCTCAGAAATTCTTCCCAGCTCAAATTACAAGGCCTTATGATACTACTTCGAATAGTTTTCCACCATTGGTGAGATGGGCCTTGTTGTAAGGAGAATGTATAGTTGAACCTCTTATTTGACTCGCAGTCCATTTGGGAAAAAAATCATCTCTATTATTTCTAGCCATCCCTCGGCCTCTATAGGGTCTATACTTCGGTAGAAGTCCACAGCCCCTTGCTTTCACAGTTTGTCGTACCTCCTTTCCCTTCTCTCGGGAATTCAAGGAGGCATTCCCTCGTGTCGAGACATAAATGACTCTCTACTGGCTCCTACTGATCTTAAGTTAGCTAATTTTTCTACTTGGTTACCTATGGCAGATGACTTATAATAAAGAATAACTTCAATTACTATCCACAATTCTCATGATATTTCATGCATAATGTTCCTATATATCTCTATAGATACCAACCATGCTCTAATACCTACTTCACTATAGCACTCCACTCCCATCTGACACGTACACGTATGCCCTTCGGGCATTCATGCACATGCCTGACGAAGATGGCGAACTAACTATATCACTTTCACATATCTCATGGTATCATAATTAAAACCATAAATAACATAATGTCTAAAATAAAAAATTTCCTCATTTAATTTCATAAACCATGATGTAAATGTGGCATTACAAATAACATCCATGTTTATAAAATCTTAACCCATCAGAGTCCACAACTCTGTCTACAAAGTATGCTACATATATGAGGAATAAACAAAAATTACCACTAAATACTTCAATCCCAACTGACTAATCTTTGAGCCATGTCTTCTATCCAAAAGTTGTAAAAAATCTCTTCTAAGCTATCTTAGAAGCTAAGTCATCACTCTCAAACCTGAAAGTCAGTGTTGCAATTTTAGTGAGTTTTACAAGCTCAATTAAGTAATCATCCTCAATGGTTCACTCTTGTCATGTAATACAACAATTCATGTTATCGCATAATTCACATCCTTTCATTTATCATCATGTAATATCAAAAACCACTTTGTTCACAATTGTCACATTTTAAAGCAATACAATCATTTCAATGTAATCATGCAAAACATATTCATTGATAAGTTTTCACATATTGCATTCAATAAAATTCATCAATACAATGCAATCATTTAAATCATACATAGCATATATGGATGCAATGTTCAAAAGACTCACATCCGATTGTTACTTTGTTGTGACCAAGTTCCTTTTTCACTGTCCCATATCCATTGTGGATACCGAGCTTATTAATATTGTCCCTTATCTACTGGGGATTCAAAGATCATTTTACATATTGAGCTAGACGCTCTTACAACAATATGAGCTTTAAGCTCTTTTTCACTAGGACTCCAGTCACAACTGCCTTTATATTTCATACATTCATGGAATGAAATGCATTACACAAATTTAGTTGTTATATTTAGTCAATCACATTTGCATTCACCTTGTCATTCACATTTGTCATCGGACTTGATCTAGCATTCAACATATAAGTTAAGAAAACATTTATTCAATCATATTCACATTCCAAGGGCACTTCCTATGTGTTATGCAGGCAACAAATGCCTAGGACATTTAATGTCCTAAAATCATTACAACAGATTACATAAAAAGTAATTACATAATATAACAACAAAAAAACAATCAAGATGAGACCATTTTAGGTTACTCACAATTGCACCCTTTAGCCTATTGCCTTAAAGTCCCGGCAATGTCTGGAAATAGTCGCTCAACGTGCTCTTCTATATCATGTAAGCACATACATTTTTGCATCACTAATTTTGCACATTCATATGAATAACAATCATAAGCACATTTAAATATATGTCATGTATTATGCATGTTCAATGACAAATTCTTGGGTTTGTTTCCTTAATACACTTTATAATCACTGTACAACACCTTCTGATCATTCTTTAATCCATAATACACTTTACTCACCTTAATCCTTTCATTCAACATCAACTAAATTCATTTCAGATCTTATTTAAACCTAAATACCTCATATGGGAACACCCTAACATTAATTAGTTTGTAAATCACTCAAACAAGCACCATTTATATTTCCAGTTGGATCACAATCGAGCACCGATCATGCTTTTCACAAAAAGTCACAATCACGCAGAAGCATGATCATCACAGAAGGTTTTTCCTTCTGTTTTGAACGATTGAGCTTTTTATCTAAGGTTATGATCGTGCCTTGCAAAGTTTTCTACCTCCCTACTTTTTATCTGAATCAATACACATTTAAACACCAATTTCACACTAGTTTTTCTATAATTCTTTACCTCTAACATAATAACATTCCACACTAATTCAAAAACCAATTTGATTGGATTCAATTTGTAAACTCTAATCAATTGATTAGAATCTTTAACTACATAATATCCTTCATGAAATCCTATCAATTTTTCATAACATGACATTCATAGTATCAAGCAATACATTACCAAAAATTCCATCATTTCCAGTTGATGACCTCTTTATTTATATCTCAGTTTCAGTTTAGTGTCATCTATACTCAATTCAAACCATGATTGAGCTTAAACCCCAAAACATAACATATTTCTACACTCTTACATATCAAATTTTTGTCACATTTTCTACTATATTAACCTTCATTTTAACCTCAATTATCATTCTAATTCATCTCATTTTAAGACACCAAAATATACCTTTATTAAGAACTCAAGATTTATCATTCCTTAGAATCTAAAAATAAGACATAACTCCATTTTTCAAAATCTTTCATCTCTTATCACCAAAGTTGCTCCTTACTTAAACAAGTCATGCATGCATCAACTCATAAGAATTAAAATAAAATTTCTTCATTCTTGTTACCACCCACGTTAACACAAAAGAATCAATTTCATGGTCATTATCCTCAATTTGAATTTACTCGTCATATTAGTTTCTGTAACACTACCCATAAAGATCAAAACATAACTTACTCGATATAAATTTCAAACTCTTTAGTAAAATTCCAAAAGTTGAGAGAGAATGATATTTCAGTTGAAAAGTGCAAGGATAGAGAGAGAATTGAAAACAAAAAATGGGCTGAAGTGATTCAGCTCTGACTTTGCAAGGTGTAAAGTTGTATACAAGAATGAAAGGACATGGTGTTTCGGTGATGGATGATTTCGTTGGAATGCAGAAACCTTCGTGAAAAACCATAACACCTAAGTGACTAGGTGTCTCTATTATGCATTGGCACATGTCACCAATGCATGTATCACATTTGTCCTCCATTTAAGTTATCAAATGTCACACTTCCATGTGACTCCCATTTCTACTATCATTTATCAATTATCCTGCCACTTGGCATTTTTCTTAGTCCAAAAATACTCCAAATTTTCATAAATTTCTAAAATGTCACCAAAATGCAAAATCTATTCTAATACGCACCAATTTATTTTTCAAGACAAATAATCCACAATGCACATTATAATCACATTAAAATCAATTATACCCAAAAAATATTAATAAATGCATGTACAATCATTTTAATGAGTATCAACATTATTATTCACATGTATGCATGAGCATGAGATGCACTTCCTAAATTCTTAATAATCTCTCTTTTACAATATCCTAGGGTTATGAAACTTATCATGGGATAATGGGTGTTACAAAGGCTCTGACTCCTAATGGATTGAATGGTTTTTTCTTTCAAAAAACTTGGGAAACATTGGGAGTCTCGTAAAAGAAGTTGTAAAGGAGTTTTTCCAAAATGGAGTCTTGCTTAAGAAGATCCATAAGACTTTTCTATGTTTGATCCCTAAAAGCTCTAACCTGGTCACTTAGAATGATTTTGGACCTATATCATGCCTTAATTTCCTCGATAGGATCATCTCCAAGATATTGGAAAATAGGCTTAAAGATGTTCTTCACTTACTCGTTAGTGAGAATTAAGGAGGTTTCTATAAGAAGTAGACATATTGGGGATAATATTCTTTTATTGCAAGAGCTTTTAAAAGGGTACACTCAAAATAAAAGCCCTTAAAACTGTACTATTAAAGTAGACCTACAAAAAGCTTTTGATAGTGTTAACTGGAGTTTCTTGCTACAAACTATGGAGGTTATGGATTTTCCCCATAAGTTTATCAAATGGATTCAAGAATGCGTTACAATTGCCTCATATAGGATACTAATTAATGGAGGCCCTAATGAGACTTTTAAAAACAAAAAGGTCTTGGGCAAGGGGACCGTCTTTCCACTTATCTATTCCTTATTTACATGGAGGTCCTCATCCTTATGCTGAACCACAACACTTCATCTAACTCTAACTTCAAATACCATTTTAAATGTAAGAAGCCTTCCCTAACTAGTTTAAGTTTTACGTATGATCTTATAATTCTATGTAAGGCAAATGCTCCTTCGGTTTCTCTACTGATGAGTATCTACTTGGATTGAGTATCAATTTTCACAAAAACTACTTCTTACTTTGTAAAAGTGTTGCTCACGTAACACATTCCTTATCACAAGTAACTGGCATGACAAGGCAATACCTTCCTCTTCTGTATTTGGGCATTCCTATTTCTTTCAGGAGACTAAGATTTCATGAATGTCTTCCTTTAATGGAAAAAATTTAGAAAAGATTACGATTTTAGACTAATAGAGCTCTATCCTATAGAGGTAAACTTCAGCTTTTTAAGTCAGTGATTATGTGTATGCAGGTTTACTGGTGCTCTTACATCTTCCTCCCTAGAGGACTTGTTAAAATAATGGAAAAACTAATGAACCAATTTCTATGGGGTAAAGGAAAAGGTGAGAAAGGAATAGCTAAAGTGAACTAGAAGCATATCTTTTAACCGAAGGGCGCATGTGGGTTAGGATTGAAGTCAATCAACAAGAATAACGGATTTCTAATAAAGCGAAAACATTCATTGTGAATCAAATTGATTCATATCTATATATATTAAAGGGTGAGACTTTTAAGGCTCTAAGAATTAAAGACAGTTACTTTTGGTTATTCAACCAAATTCTTATGTTGAGGGAAGATGTTTAGCAGCATGTTACATCCACATTGGGACAAGAGATAGAAAATCTCTACGATATGATAATTAGACCACTCAAAGGACTTTAATTCATGATCAATTGGCTAGATCATTGCTGGAAAAATTCTCTCAGAAATCTAAGCTTCAAGAGATAATTAGAAATGACAGTTGGTTGCTTTCCTCAGAAGAACTAAGAATTTTTCCCATTCCCCAATACAAAAGTCTTGGGGAGAATGATATATACTAATGGGATGGAGTTCCTGTATCAGAAATCACTAATAGGCAAGCTAAATGTATAATGGATGGGGTTGTAACAAGAATAAGGTGGTGTTCCCTGACTTGGAGCAAAGCTCTCAAACCAAATGCCAGCTTTCTCCTCTGGCTAACTATGTTGAATAGGCTTAGTACTATGGATAGAATGAAATTCCTATCCTCTACTAAGCAATGTATTTTATGCAATCTAGTAGAGGAGACTAGATATCATCTATTCTTTGAGTGTGGTTTCTCTAAAGAAGTGTGGATTAGAATCTCTAGTCTATGTGGCTTTGGAACTAGTCAACGTAGCCTCACAGGTATCCTATTAGAGATATCCTAATTATATATATCTAAATATGATAAGGAAATACTTATGGTCGTAGTTGCAGCTTGTCTTCAAGTTATTTGGAAAGAGAGAAACAATAGAAGGTTTAAAGGGAGCTCTAACAATCTAATATTTCATATAGAACTCTCTACGGCAAATATTAAGGAACAACTAATTGTAAATTAGTTGGGATAATATAGTAGTAGATGACTGGCTCTCTCTTGGAGAATATAGTTCTCAAAGTGTTCTCTCTATTTTGGATTTAGTAAAGTAAATAGTACTTTCTAAGCATAGATGTTTCCTAAGCAACTCAAACAATTCAAGCAGTTCTCGTAATGATCAACTCAAGATAGAAGGGGGAAAAGAATATTATAAGGAATATGACTCACCTTCGAGAGCTCCTTGGAGTACCTTCTCTAGATCTACTACCTTACTAGACGAGTTAATGAAGGAAGGTCCCTAGTTGTACACTAAAGACTCTTGATATTCAAAATGAAGCCTATTACTCTTAAAGATTTAGGGGGAACAACCAATAGAATTAGACCACTTACCTGAGATGTAAATCTTTTTAAGCTAGAGACAGATCTAAGAGAAGCTACATCACCATCGTTGCAACACAGTATTTGGAGCTCCCCATCCTAATTGAGTAATCATTTGAAGAATTGTGAAAGGAGAGGAGAGTTTTACCTTAATTATCAATACGTTGTCGCACAATCTACTCCCATCTTTGGTTCCTATGCTGTCATTTACTTTCTTGATTATGTAGTGTTGAACGTCGTCTTGTGATCTCTTAAAGGAGATTTTCCTCTCCTTAGCTGTATACTCCACTTCTACTTAACGATTTTTTCTTAAATGCTAAAAAAAGAGTTTAAGGAGTTTTTAGGGAGTCGTGCCAACTTTTAGATTTGATGAAGAGCTTCTTTTAATAAGCTAAACTAAATTATAATTGAAAGAAAATTATCCAAGCCAAAGAAATAGATCCGATGTCCCTAAATACAAAATTATTCTATAAAATAAATCCGATGTCTCTAAATACAAAATTATTCTATAATCTAAGGAAAAATACTTCTTATATTAACAAAAAATTTTAATTTCTAAAAGATGTAGAAATATACTAAAGCAATGAAAAGTTTAGAAAAATTATGATAATGGATGTACTTAATACTATTAATATCATAATTTCACATTAAAAATACAACTTATATAAAACATACAGCCACTTTATACAAAGAATACCTAGGCCAATTCTGTATATATAACTATTTTATATTATAGATACTAAAAATTTAAACAAAAAAGCACTTTCATTATATCTATGTTATTTTATTGAAATCTGATTACAAGGAATGTAGCCTAATACATACACATGTCCCGAGCTAAATTCTTATGTTAAACTAGGTAAATTAGTGATAGAGAGGACAAAACCTAGGACAAACCTATATCATAAATTGTATTCTGATTTTAAACTTAATAAAACATTTCCCCAAAGGAACATAGCTTAGAAAGCTTTCAAGTTATAGATCATGTTCATATATCATAGGTTAAAAATTGAGTCCCAGGAGAAACATGTCCGAACTCACAACCCTATTTTAAAATGTATTTTTATGTTAGCTAGGTAAATTAGTTCCCCAGAGGAAGATAAAATGAGACATATATGACTATATCTATTTATGGTACTTAAAAAACTATCTTCCCAGGGGAACACGAACTAAGATAATCAAATTTTTAATGACCATATTATTGTGTGAAATTTAGTAAATTAGTTTTTATGAGGAACACAACAATGGAAATGCTTATGTCGTAGGTTATGTTCATATATGATACTTGAATTTAAGTCTCGAGAGGAACATAACGTAACACATATTTATATTTGATAACCATATTTGTGTGTCAAATTGGGTAAGTTATGTCCTAAGCGAAACATAACCTTGAATACATCTATATCTCATACCATATTTTTGTATCTTCTAGATGTCTTTGCTTCTCTCTGTGTCATTATCTTCCAAATGTCTCATCCGTTATAAGCATTTGCTTGCCTTCCTTTATGTTTTCCCCTCCTAGTTTCTAGCACAATATTCCCTTTTTTGCTTCTTAATCTTCTTCTTTGGACTTTCTCCTGCTCCTATATAATGTTTTTCCTTACCTCTAGCGAGTTTGTATCACCTTCTTTATACAATAAAAAATGCAAATATAGACATAAATATGAATTCCATTCCATATTTATTTATAATTTAAGGATTATTATAGAGATTAGTGTTGGAAAAATTATCTGTATGGGATATTAAGAGTTTAAATTTTATTTTAACTATGTATTTGCAAGATTATTTCTTGAATTAAGACAAATATTAATTTGTGCTTCCAGAACCTTTAAATTGCGCTACCAAAACTGGAAAGTCTACATACACTACGGTCAAGCCATAGAAATAGCACAACACACAAGTATTTTTGGATTGCCTTATCTTCGATAATGACTGCTGTATGGGACGAGAGAAATCTAAGAACATTCCAAGACCAAATCACCTCCCAAGACCAATTCTGTAATCAAATACTATATCACATTCGGCTCCAAATATGTGCACAAAAGCAGAAACTTCCACATAGTTCCTATTCAGTTCAATACTGGAACGTATGACAAGTTGCAATAGTGGTGTTTGTCGACAAGTTTGCCTTACAGAGAAATGCGTAACGTGACATATACATAGCCATAGTCTCCATTGTATAAGTTAGTGACGATTGAAGTATGCTACTCCTACCTCCTAGTTGATCCTGCGACGAATCACGTACTTAGCTTGCCTTCAAACTTGGACCGCGAGATTAAACGAAGATGAAGGGTTTTGGTTAAGGGATCTCACCTATGCAGAGTTTTAAGCTCTTTCATACTTGAACGTATTGTAGTTAAATATTTTGGTTGACTTATCCTTTGTATTGTAAGACTTCTTGACTTGCCTTCAAGGCTTAATTTATTCAAATTTTTCAAAAAAAACTTGTGATTCTTGCCAAGGGAATTGAATCACAGAACCTAGGAGCAAATTTTCTATTTTACTATGTTTCATTGTACTTTGGTCAGATGCAAATTAATGATATTCATTAATATTATCACTTATCTCCATCAATATATTATTTATAGTTAAATGTTATAACTAACAAATCAAAATAATTATATAAAAATTAGGCAAAAATATTGTGGAAGGGAATTTAAAGAGAAAGATGAAAAGAATGCATATGAATAAATCACGCAGTTGGTAAAAGATAACGAAAGATTAAGCCGTAAATAGTAGAGGCAATCCCTAAATCCTATGTAATCCCAACAAAAAGTAGTGGAAGTTATGGTTAAGAGCTTAGGGAATCATATGCCAACTCTTAGATCCAATAAAGAGCTTATATCCATAAGTTAAGCCATATTACAATTGACAGAGGGCCATCCAAGCTAAGGAAATTGAGAAGTCTTTAAACTGGTGATGGTTGTTAATTTATAATCTCTAAATAAACAGTTCTTTTGTACTTAAAAAACCGAATAATTTATATTAATTAAATATTTTAATTTCTACAAAAAATTAAGTCGAAATATAGTAAAGTATTGAGAAGCTCATAATTATAATTATGATAATGGAAGTACTCAATCCTTTAAATGTCATAATTTCATATTAGGAAAAAACACACCTTTACTTTTTTTTTTAATTAACCAGGGCGGAAACTGGTAGGCATGGGACTCGATTTACTTAAAGCGAAATAAAAGAGGTACAAAGGCAGTGCTTAAGACTTACCCAATAATGGAAAACATCTATGAAACTCTCAAGTAAGGAAAAGATTGTTGATCTAAAACCAACAACTCCCTCGCATTAGATGACAATGAAAAAACATCCTGAAAAACCCTAGATGATCCAGAGGAGCCCATGCATGTTAGGCAATCTACTAGAGCATTGGTCTCCTGGAATACATGAGTGATGCTATAATTACATCTCCGCATAATGTGTGATATCTCCAACAAGCCTAATAAGTATCTCCATGGATTATTTTCTTGTTGTTGTAATAGTTAGGCTAGGACGCTACTATCAGTTGGAATAAGCACATTTTGAAATCCCCACTCCTCACACCTTCTCACCACATTTAAAATTCCAGCAACCTCTGCACCGAAGCTAAATCTGACACCAAGGAAATTTGCCTTTCCAAAAAAAAACCCCTCTAACATTGTAAATTATACAACCACAACCAGATGATCCAGGTGCTTCCAAGACTGATCCATCCGTGTTCAAAACAGTGTCATAATTCAATTTTGACTGCTAACTCATGGAGCGCACCAAACGTGAGCCATGGTGCGACAATTTCACTCCAAACAGCGCCTCGATCTTTTCGGATTCAAATACTAATTTCACCTTTAAATTTCTGACACATAACATCCCTACCAAGTGTTCCTTGATGGCAAGCTTTATGTTTGGCAACGAGTATTTTTCTTTCTGAAAAGAAAACCTATTCCGAGCCTTCCATATCTCCTAGAAAATGTAGAATGGCGCAGCCATGTATATTGCATTTAGGGCTGATGAAAAATTCCCATTCCTTCACCAAGCACGCACAAAACTCCAAACATTGGAGGAAGGCTGAAAAGAAAAATCCAAGATGGAAGCAAAATGTCTCTAGATATCATTAGCCTTCAAACATCCCATAAACACATGAGGTATGGTTTCTTCGTGCTCGAAACATAAAGGACATCGTGAGGGGTTTAGGGCAAAACCATACTTACTCAAGACTTCTGGAAAAGGTAGTAATTGGTTGTACATGCGCCACACGAAAAAGGATATCCTCAAAGGAATAACCCGATGCCATAAACTCCTTGCAATGGCGTGATTCTATTGAGGCTTTCGTAAAGATTCATAGACCGATTTTATCATGAAATGACCTATTGTTTTATGTTGCCAAATCAGTAAATCATCCCCTTTCTCGAACTCTAGCTCCAAGTCCATTAAAATCTCTACTACCGTATCCAACAAGTAAAAGTGAAGCTTCGATCCATACTGCTGCCAAAGATCGAAGAATTGCCATATTGACAAATTTGAAAAAGGAGGTGTCACATTCCGTGGCAAGTCACATATCACCCCTATAGGAGACCAATTATCATACCAAAAAGATCTATCACCACTACGAACTAGAACTTTTGCAATTTGTGATGCTTTAAAATCAATCAACTCCACTCGCTTCCACATTGTTCTTTTACATGAATGAGGAGACAAAGAGAGAATAAATCTTGACCATAATCCTACACCATGTTTCACATTCCACCATAGTTTGGCCGAGAAAGCATCAATAATTGTTGGAGTTATGTAAATATAGTACCCTGGAAAGCAAGTGTATTTACATGTAACTTTATCTTCTTCAATTACAGTTTTGTAATGAAAATATTTATTATTAA
>JAOSBO010000003.1:24033746-24050108 GCA_027563915.1 Erythroxylum rotundifolium
TTTAATGCTATCACATACTAATTAATGTCAACTCAATTAATGCTAACATAACTTACTCAATTAATCTAATCATGCTTGATTTATCAAAAAAAAAAATTATGGGGGTAACAACACAATTCAACCCCCCCTTCTTGTGCTATTAAATATCGTTTTCTAAGTGTTGTAATAACGTGTGATTCACTTCAAGATGTAGTTTATGATGGATTACTTTATTATTAATGTATGATTGATTATTTATTCAATTGAATTTATTTTCTTTGATCTTAATTATTGAGTTTGTGACTAGCCATCATAGATTCACTCTTAGGGATTGTAAGAAGCATTGAAACGAGAAGTATTATGTGTGCACTAGCTTAGATCTAGCAAAGTAACCTATCGTATTAAGATTAAAAAGATTAATTAGGTTTAATGAGTTTGATTAGGTTCAATTATTTAGAGGTGGTAATTACCTAATTGAATATACTTGTATGCCTAATGAGAGGGTATAGAAACAATATGTTAATTCTTGTTTTAACTGTGATAATCAATCTTTCATTATAGCTAAATCTCCTTATAATTGAACCTCAAAGCTCTGTCATTTGTTATCTTTTTTTTTCTCTTCATTACTTAATCTTTTTTATTAGTTTAATTTATTTTTCTAAAATTCAATTTATTTGATTTTGCAGTTTGGATAAGATTAATAAGCATATAAATAGTTCTTGTGGGATTGATACTTTGAAGTACTCTAGTTTTAGTAACTTACTACAATTATTTATGTATGTTTGCATCTAGGTTAAGCTATTAACTTACTACAATTAATACAAGTCTCATCTTAATGGTAAATTGGATGATTTGTTCTACTCTACATACTTCTCTTTATATATTTAAAGGTTAGATTCTACTTTTCAGCCAAACCATTATGTTCAAGATTACTTGACACAGTAAATTGAGCTACTATTTCACAAGTTTCTAAATATTTGATAAAACCTTTTTCTTGTCTAGAAACCTATGTTTACTATAGTACTTGTCTCTAAGCTAAACCTAACAATCTTGATTGATTTTCTCAATTAGTTATCAACTTTAATCTTAAAGATCTCAAATCTGTTAGAAAATTTTGAATTTTCTTTAATAAAAAATACATAACTATATCGAGAATAATCATTAATAAAAGTAAAAAGTATATGAAATTTATAGATAAAAGGTGAATAAGGTTCAAATATATTATATATAAATAATTTTGAGAACATCAAAATTTTAAGTTAACCTCCTTTTCTTTGTTTAGTTCAACTTGCCTCTATATTTTATGCATTAATTCTATGTCTTTACTTTTAAGCCTTATTTAAAACTGCAAACCTTTAGGCATGGATTCTCGTCTTTACTTTTAAGCCATAGGTAAGGTCACAAACTCTAAGGCTTGCATCCCTATCCCTAAGTTTAAGCCATATGTAAAACTACAAAGTCATAGAAATGGATTCTTGTATTTAATTTTAAGTCTCAATAAAACTCCATGATCCTAAGCCTGCATCCATGTTTTTACTTTTTAAGCCTTAAGTAAAATTATAAACTTTTAGGCTGCATTATGTCTTTATTTTTAAGCCCTATGTAAAATTACAAACTCTTAGACTTGCAACCCTTTCTTTACTTTTTAATCCTCGATAAACCTACAAGATTTGTAGGAATTTAACCATTTTTCTTTAATCTCATTGACTTTTAGCCACATATTCTCAGTTTTAATTCAAACACTAAATGTATCCATAGATCTATAGTCAATTCTATGTCCTAGATATTTCTCTAAGCCATTCGTTTTAACATTTTAGTGATTATTTAGAATGCTTTAAGCTATGACCGATCAATCTTTATTTTTGTATCAAGTACCTTTGAGAACAAACATTCATTTAGATCAATCTTTTATATTTCACTTTCCATTAACTTTGGTGTTCTAAGCTTTATTTGTAAGTTTATTTAACAACATATATTTTATAGTCGCATAAGTGCCTGGCTTCTCATGATATCCATATAACAGGTTGGGAGAACTCTATAACTCTTACAGAGAGGGTTAAGGAGGAAGAGCTAACTCTATCATAGCTTAAGCCTATTTATAATAAGTTTTGTACTTTTAATGATTTAATTGAAATTAAATTTTAATTAATTCTACTTAAATTTTAATTGAAATTAAAATTTAAATAGAATTACAAATAATTCTAATGAAATACCAATTATGACCAAATAAGATCTATTATCTCATATTGATCCTTATTTATTAAATATCTTTTATTTAATCATAAAGTTACTCAAACTTTATAATCAAGTTCAACTTGATTAAAATATCTTTGCTCTCTTCAACCTATTATTTATGTGAGATCTATTAGATTCCCAACTATATTAGCAATGATTATTAATTATAATTATGATCTATAGTTAAAAGTAGGTAAATTGAATCTACTTTTAATTTATCTTTAATTCTCCAATTTCAACAAATTATAATCATAGATTAAGATTGACGTATAGCAATATATCATGAATAACCAAGTATTTAGAAACGTCAAAATGGTTGTGACTTTTTGTATAATTAAATCCTTTCATCACACAATGTTTCGATTAGACATAGAGCATGGAATTAATGTCTACTCCAATTTGATTCCAATCATATTACTTCTCCACCATTAGCTATTGATTCAATTAATGATATTTGTAAACTATTTATGAAACATCATTCTAACTTAGCCAAGGACTTCCTAAATCAATATTAATTGAGAACAACAGAACATTCTCCCTAGTGACTTTAGAGTGATGAATCCTATCTTGATCACTCAACTAGCTTTCATATGGTTTATACTACATCTAATGATTACTGAATAAAAAAACTATAATTGTAAAAGGTAATAAGTTGTATCAAAATATAGCAATTTTTATACAAGATAACTTCGGAGGCCTCAAGTTAAAGGATCACTTATACAATCATCACAATCAGAATTTCCATAGACATATTCCAAATGGATTTCTCATATTGGATCATTTTAGTGAACGATATGCAACTACACTTTTGTTTAAGTATCTCCATACTTTAGTTTATGAGATAGCCTCCTAAGGAAAAAAAAGAGTGTGTTAGTCTTTTTACGTTCTATTAATTTTTAGTCTTAATATAACAATGATTAAGATGATTTAAGGATAATATATAAATGCAATATGAATCTCATAATTACCATCATAATTTTATTTTCAATTTATAATTATTCCATATACTTTATCATAAACATCTAAACATGTATAAGATAAAAAATGTCTTTAAATAATTGTCATTACCAACATCTTTAATCTCACAAATGATATCTCTCACCTTAATATGATGAAAGAAATCGAGGCATATTAGTATAGCCTAATTTAACCAAATAAAACTTACCTAAAAATATAAAGAATATAACATTAACAAAAAGCTATTAAAAATTAATTGTAATTGATATATTTATTTAAAATAATGTAGTACCTTATGGGGGTATAGGATATCGATTTGCTAGATTTATTACTATTTTAAAAAGAACTCGAGATTCATTTGTAGTACCTCCCCATCCAACCATTACATATGTGAAACATATATCAAATGAGTAACAATACCCAATGTTTTAGGTTGGAGCAGTTCTTTTCCTCCCATATGGTATTTATTCATTGATTGGAATATTTACATCAATATATATACTATATATTGCTCCTATGAAACCTTTAAAAATAAAATTATTAATTAATTATATGAATATACCTAAAAATATAAAAATTATTTAAAATAATATATAAATATACTTGAAAATATGGAAAGTATTTTAATTATATTGAATGATTTTGGTAAAGGACAGTCAAGTAATGAGTATTTTTGCAAGATGATTAATTGCAAATAAGATTTTGCAAACATACTTCCAGGTCGAGTGTTAATAGAGCTTTGTATTGACTCTACTTATCTTACTATGACCTACAGTCATTAAGAAATTATTGTTTATTCCTTCACAATTAGATGATTTGTTTGTGTTAATCCTCATAAACTTTTTCAACCATTATATGAGATTAAGAAAATTGTCTTGCACATTATTAAGTTCTCATACATTTTTGTAGGATTCTAATTCCAAAGTTCCAATTCCAATCATAACTTGTGAGCATATATTTCTGTTGGACATTTACTTAACCGGTCATTATATGTTTTGCCTTCTTATTCATATAATATTTTGTTGGATAAGTTTTAATAAATCTTTAGTTGCTACTTGGAAGTAGATGCTTTAATCCTCAAAATCATTTTTTCTCTCTATTAATGATCATATATTAAGATTAGCTTTTTGGCTTGGTAATTATTTATAATACTTTACTCTTTTTTATTCGAGCATATATTTTAGTCAATCTTTTACTTGACTTGTCTATGTATATTTTTTCTCTTTACTTATATCATTTTCTCCTCTATAATTCTAATAATTTTTTAATTGTTATTTGCATAAACATATTTCAGTTTAGTTTATTAAAATTGTTCTTATTATTAGTAATCATATATTTTGCCATGACCTCAACCATAAAACGTAACTGGTGCTAATGGAGCAGTAAACCTAAGATTTAATGAACCCTTAGCAATCCTAAAATACCATCAAATCCATATATCTATAATAAAAATAAATTTTCAAAATGATCAAACTCATAATTTTAATAATCAAACAATTTTAACAATATACAATCCTCAATTTGCTACATTGAGATAGTTAATACAAGGGAAGTTTGACATATACAAGACTACCACAGCTCTAGAGTCAAAGGTCACTAGCAAATATGCATAAAATTGTGAGAGAGGAAGAAGATTAAAAAAAAACCCTATTAAAAGAGATATGAAAAGAAGATCCTAAAAAATAGCTGAGTGAATTAATAATAAGGTTATGATATTCACTCATAAGGATTTCGAATGACACATATATATGTATATATTTATAATGTATTACATCCATACATGCAATTTCATAACATAATGATTTTTTTCGTAAACATGAATGCATTTGCCATACCAATATCTTGTCACATTATCATCACAATCATAAATCACAAATAACAGTAGAGGAATGACAACTGACCCTGCAACATATATATAGTGGTAGTTGCATAATGTTTTAGTAGGTAGTTTAATATGTGTTTAGTTATTAAATTGACTGATTAGTGCATAATTAGGCTAGGCTTGTGTTATTTAGTTAGACATTTATATTTTGAGTGTTTTATGGATTAAAGCATTCTATTAAGCTTAAATTTTATGTATTTGAGGTGCCTTAATATGTTTGTTAGTGTTTCAAATCAAATATCAAAGGACATAGAGAATTGAAGGAAGCTCGAAGCAATGCCTAAGGCCACGATTGTGATAAAAGCATCGAGGGTTTACCACGAATGGTATAGAGAGCTAAATCAAGTGCCACGATCGTGGTACTATCTGACAGACAACACAGATAGCCTCCCGAACGTGACTTATCGAGGGACATTTGAGACTTTTTGGACTTGGGAAAACCCTAGGGTTTACCTAAAAAGGAAAAGACTATATAAAGAAAGAGAAAGAACCCTAGGAGGAGCTCTAACTTTTGTCACTTCGGGGAAACTCCAAGAAGAAAGAAGAAAAAGAGAGAGAAGAGGAAGAAGAGGAAGAAGAGGAGAAAGGAGCAGCCTTCTACTATTGCTGCTTTCTTAAGCCATCCTAATCCTATCTAAGTGACGTTTTCTTTTCATCATGATATTTCTTTTCTTTAATGTGTAAGTTGGATATGATGATGTTGATGGATTTGGGATTGATGATGATCTTCTAACTTTTCTTTAGGGATTTAAACTTAATTCAATGTTAATCTTGTTATTTTTGTGTTAATTCACTTAGGTGTTATGATTATTTTTTGTAACTTCATACTTCGGTAATAAATCAAGAGAGTGAACTGAATGCAAAATGATTGGATTGATTAATGAGAGTTAATTGACCTAATACATCATGTAAATAATCAAATTGGTAATTATACAGAGAGAGAGAGTCTCGTGTGAGAACCCAATTGTTTAGTATAATGCTTAAAATCTAATTAGGTTATAGGTGGATTGTTAATCAAGAGATTATATGTTTGATAACGTGACTTAATTGAGATTTATCAATTAGGGCTTAGTGATTATAACTCGAGAGAGAGTAATCCACCCTTCGATAGTCTAAAACCAATACCACATTAACACAAAAGTGATTATGTTAGCACTGATGATAGGATAAATCTCTTTTTATAATTTGGTAATTTTTCTAGTGTGATTTCCCATTGTGAATTTGGTGATGCTCAATATTGAATTTCTTTTGTGTTAATTCTACAAATTGATTTTCTATCAATCATTTTCATGCAATTACTTTTTTCATTTTCATTTTAATAATTCTTTAGGCTGTAAAAAGCAGAATTAAATTAGTTTGACAACTGCTCGAGGGATTAAATCCTCATATACTACACCTGCGACCTGTGTACTTTCAGTGTGTTGAGCATTTTAAATATAATGAAACTTTTCTCAACAAGTTTTTGGAGCCGTTACCAAGGAGTAATAGGATTAGTTTAGTTCTTATAGTCTAAGACAGTCTCATCGTTGTTGTGTCTGTGCATTTGAATCATCACAAGAGTCACTCAAAATTCAAATCAGTTCATTAAAACCCTAGCACTTGACATCACTCGCTTGGAACTAGCCATTCGAAAATCCAAATGCCAAGAAGAAGAAACTGAAGAACCGATAGCTGAGGAATTTCATCAAGAGTTTCAGCAAAGAGGAAACTAATGGAACCAACCTCAAAACCTCATGGATTTCATGAGAACGGGATTTAATACAACCAATCAAGGTGTTACTAGACCTCTTGTTCAAGCACCTTCATTCGAAATAAAGTTGGTCTGATTGAATATGTTGCAAACAAATGTGCAATTCTATGGACTAACCAATGAGAATCGTAATGCACATATATTGAACTTCCTTGAAATATATGATATCTTTTAATATTCTAGGATGTCAGAAGACGCCGTTAGGATGAGACTTTTCCCCTTTACGTTAAAGTTATAGGATAGAGCTAAAGTTTGGTATCACTCTCTTAGTACCTCGAATTTTACAATGTGGGAGCAATTGGTATGTGCACTCTTAGACAAGTATTTTTCCCTCACTAAAACTATTAAAATGATAAAAGAAATCATGAATTTCCAACAGAAATGATAGGGAATCACTTTATGAGGCATGAGAAAGATATAAGGAGTTACAAAGGAGGTTTCTATAACACAACCTACTAAAAGAATTTCTTTTGCAAACCTTCTATAGTGGAGTCAATCAACCCATGAGAGGTACCATAGACGTGGCATCGGACGTATCGCTTATGTGAAACATTATTGATGAAACAAATGAGTTGTTTGAAGAAATGAACAATAATAGTTATATGTGGACGAATGACTAAAGTAGACAACACATAACTGTCAGAGAATAGAAATGAGCTATGATTGTTTACCAAATGACAAAGATGCAAGAAAAAATTGATAGCTTGACATGACAATTGAACAACATGAAAGCTTCCTCTTTAGCCCCTATTAAGGCCATTCAACAAAAACACGAGTTATTCAGCTTGGATAATTATGACACGATCGACTGCTTCCTAATGCAAAGTAATGAAACAAACCAAACTAAGTATATGGGAGCATAGTTTGATCATGGTAGAGGGAACAACCCTTATTAGAACACATACAATCTTTGGTGGAATAAGCACTCAAACTTTTCACGATCAAATAATGTTGGAGGTCAATTCCAATCTCAAGAGCTTTCTAGTTTTCAACAAGAGAAACCATGGATGCAAAATTAGAAAAAAATCTTGGAGAAGATGGGAAGCATGGATGATGCACATAAGACATTGGAAGAAAAATTTCAATGTGATAAAGAATCAGGCATCCTAAGCATGGATGATGCATCTAAGAGATTTGAAGAAAAATTTCAATGTGATAAAGAATCTTGCATCCTCCATTCACAACTTGAAAGTCCAATTGAGCCAGTTGGAAAATTCACTATCTGTAAGAAATACGAGGAGCCTTTCAAGTAACACAGAAACAAACCCAAAGGAAAGAATCATTGTTATCACCCAAGCCACTAACGAGAAGCTCAACCAAGCTAAAGAAGATAGGGAGAAGGAGATGAAAAGGGTTGAATAAAATCTCCTACTGAATGAACATAACCTAAAGGAAATCAAGGAGTGTTGACCTGCAATTCCTACCCTATTTTAGTATAACAAAAGTCAAAAGAAACAGAGTTGAAGGAAGTCCCTGGGGTAATAAAGTAACTGAAAACATGGCTCACTCTTATGAATCCTATACAAGAGAGATTAATCAATAGAAAGGAGTTAGAAAAGCTGGCAAATGAAGTGGGAAGCATGGAGAACTCAAATGAAATGGCAACAGTACCATGGAAACAAAATGAACCAGGGCATTTTTACATTCCTTGCTCCGTAGGTAATGTCAAAGTGGATAAGGCTTTTGCAGACTTAGGGGCTGTCGTAAGTATGATGCCTTACACTTTATGTTAAAAGATAAAGTTTAGAGAAATAACGCCAACTATAATGAGTGTGTAGGTGGTTGATCAATCAATTTATTATCAAAGAGGTATAATCAAGGATGTTCTTGTTAAGGTGGAAACATTTACCTTTCCCACAAACTTTGTTATTCTGGACATAGAGGAAGACTTGGAGATATTAACTAACCTTCAAGAATCATTTTTAACCACCGCTCTATCTATTATAGATGTAGATGAAGGCAAGTTGACTCTAAAGGTGGAGAATGATGGTGTCCTTTGACATGTCCAATGATAGAAGAAGCTCTCACAATTCTGTAGACATCATTATGAGAACCAAGTCTCATGAAGAGGTTAAACATATTGTTGTTCATAAGGATTCACCTGAAAAGCCACAGTCTGGAAGGAATAAACTGAAGAAGAAGACGAAGAAGAAAGGTGGTCAAAATCACAATTTGGTAGCTCATTTGCAATTTACGAGACCTATGATTGTGTTACCACAACTTGTTCAAACCACCATGAGCCAAATAAGCACATCAAGCCACTGACGTTAAAAGAAATGTTGCATGGGAGGCAAACCAGTTGAATATCTTGGGAGAATTAAGGATGAGTTGATTTGGTAATATGGTGGAAGGCAAGCACAAGGAGGTGATAATGTAATGATAAGGTATGGAAGGATTTCGAGGATGAAATGAGGAAAAAAAGCAAAATCAGGAAGCATGGAAAATTTTTGCAAGGCCACGATCATGACCTACAGCTAGGCAGACATGGTATGCACGAGTTTCAATTTTTCTTCCAATTTTACCCCTCTTACCCTTCCTACCCTATATATTTACACTTAACCTCATTTGTCTTACACCTTTCACTTTCTCACTCTCTCTCTCTAAACCTAAGAACTCAACTCCTCTCACTTCTCTCTACCCATCTTTAAGTCTCCAACTCTCAAAACTTTTCACAACTCTCAATCCAATGGGACTATGCATCAAGCAGATGGTTAAGTGCACCCAACCAAAAGGTAAGGTCCAAGTATCGGGTCAAGGACAAGGAAATAGGGTATCGAATTATGGCACACCTTTCTTGATCTTCTCAGAGGAAGAAGGTAACCGCTACTACAATCTTAGTTTAATGAACATTATTGTGCCTAAATACTTAGATTTTGATGCATTAGAAATAATATGATTGAGAGAGAAGTTTGAGACCTTAGAAGGAAGATTTCATTGGGATAAATTTTTGCATTTTAATTATCCTATTTATGAGGAACTAACCCTATAATTCTTCACAACTCTTTGGTATGAGCCAACCGATCCTAAAAACCTACAATTTAGGTTGTAGGGTCAACCATACAGCTTAGATTATGACATTTTTGTGTGAAATTGGTGGATTCCCTAACTCAACCATAATGGATCAACACGATGAATTTTCTTGTTACCCACTATTGGACTGAATTGACTGGGTTGGAGAGCTTAAATGCTAAAATTCATATAATAATATTATTAAAAGCAGTGAACACTTGTTATTAAGTCTTCAACAAAAGAACTTTTCATATTATGGTGCATGGATCATAGTGTCCAAGTTTGTACCTCCACTCATAGCTTTAATGAAATTACTGCTTCTAAAAGAAAGAGAAGCAATAGTTTAGGCATGGGGTGCTTGGCCATGACCATTGCGAAATACTATGGTGTCAATTGTACTGGGCTAATTGTCCATCGTCCTTAGTTTCTCAACGCTCATCACTTGATGAAAGCTGAAATCTTGAAGTCCCATAATATGGAACTTCAATATATCAACATAAAATTTGATGTCAAGGCCATAGTGGGATAGGCCAGATCGACTACTGCAATAGGAGGATGACTCAACAGTGAGGAGTCAGAAGAGGAAGGGCCAACGAGATGGGAGAAAGTAATAGTTGTCTCAAACACTAACAAAGCCAATTTAAAAAACATCAAGGTATTAAAGGAGATGGCTAGAGAACAAAGATGCCAAAGCTAGGATAAAAGACGTATTCATAGATATTTTGAGGCTCAAGGTGTTCAACTACCACCTCTGACACTGTCACCATCTCAATCACCATAATGGTTCTATACTCTTTATCTTTTATTTTATTGTTATTTTCAATTATTCTCACGTTTCTCTTATTTCGTTAATTTTATTCCCACCTTATGTATTACTTGTTTGTTCTTCTCACATTGAGAACAATGTGTTGTCCAAATGTGGGGAGGGTTATGTGCATTATATGTTTTTATTTGAATGTGAATTTTGATTGTTGTATGTATATTAGTTTAGGATTACATGATGTGATTTGTATGAATGTGTCAATGGCTAGGAATTGACAAAATTGATTTAGCCTTGAACATAGTCTTTTGGGTTACAAAAATTTATTAGCTTGTGAAATTCGTGTTCTAGGTTGTTTCGATTAAATATGCATGTTAATTAAGATATGATGTTGGTTCGATCACTTTAGAAATTTACCACATTCATTTATAATTATGGGTCAATTAAATACGTAGGATTGTGAATACCTTTTTATGAGAATGATTAGCTAAAGAAATGAGGTAGGTAATAAAATTTAAAAAGTGTGTGTTTTGTTTAATAAATAACGATTTCGTTGGTTGTTTTTTTAAAAAAATAGGGTTATAAATAGAGCTAGTAGATAGTTGAGAATGTGATGTAGCTGAGTAACCAGAAGACATTCATTACAAATGTTTTCCTTCATATCAAAAGGCTATAATGATATTCCAAACAAGTTGTTAAATAAAAACATAGCTTAGTTGAGTAAACGAAGGACATTCATCACAAATGTTTGCCTTCACGTCAAAAGTTTAGGTTCATGTTAATTAATAGCAACAAAAATAGTGCATTGTTTAATAAATCCTATCGATCTTAGTGAATAGTTTGAATTTTCATGAAAAGCTACTTAAGGATACTTACAATTTTGACTGACAGAATAATTATCAATATGTATGTGCAAGTGATAGCAGTGAATAAGTTTGACATTAAGGTCTTGGTTAGTATGTATATTTGGTCTAAAATTCTTAGGCACAGATTTCACAAGTTAATAAGTTATAACAACTTAAACGATCATGTTTGTATTTAAATTTGTTTCATGAAATTTAATGCCATTAACCTATTATTACATATGCGTGTGTTTTGTTGTTAATTATGTCTGGTGTGTCTTTGTTTTACTTTTTTGTCTTTGCTTGGGGACAAACAAAAGTTTAAGTATGGAAATGTTGATAGTGGTAGGTTGCTCAATGTTTTAGTGGGTAGTTTAGTATATGTTTAGTTGTTAAATCGAATGATTAATGGGTTTTTAGGTTAGGATTATGTTGTTTAGTTAGACATTTGTGTTTGAGTGTTTTATTGGTTAGAGCATGCTATTGAGCTTAAATTTTGTGTATTATGTGCCTTGATATATTTTATAGTGTTTCATATAAAATATCAAAAAACGGAGATAATTCAGAGGAATCTTGGGGCAATGACTAGGGCTATGATCGTGACAGAAGTATGGAGGTTCTACCACGATCGTGGCTCCTTCTGGTAGATCATGACAGAAAGCTAAAATCAAGTGCCACAATTGTGGCTTGTGTGACAGGTAGCATGAACAACCTCCCAAACATGACTTACTGAGTGACATTTGGGACTTTTTGAACCCAAAAAACCATAAGGTTTATCTAAAGATGGAAAAGACTATATAAAGAAAGAGAAAGAAGCCTAGGAGGAGCTATAATTTTTGCCACTTTAGGGAAACTCCAGTAAGAAAGAAGAAGAAGAGAGAGAAGAGGAGAGTGGAGCGGGCTTCTGTTGTTCTGTTTTCTCTAGCTATCCCTATCCTGTCCAAATGACATTTTATTTTCTTCTTATTGTTTCTTTTCTTTAAATGTGTAAGATGGATATGATGATGTTCATAGATTTGGGATTGAAGATGTTGTTCTAACTTTTCTTTAAGGATTTAAACTTGATTCAATATTAATCTAGTTGTTTTGTGTTAATTCATTTGAGCGTTGTGATTATTTGTTGTAACTTTATGCTTCAGTTATAAATCAAGAGAGTGTATTGAATGCAAAATAATTGGGTTAGCTAATGAGAGTTAATTGACCTAATAGATCATGCAAATAATTAAATCAGTAATTATATGAAGAGAGATCTCGTGTGAGGACCTAATTGTTTGATAGAATGCTTAAATTTTGAATAGGTTGTGGGATGGTTGTTAATCAAAAGATTATATGTTCAGTAATGCAACTTAATTGGGGTTTGAAAATTAGGGCTTGGTGATTATATTTCGAGAGAGAGTAATCGACCCTTCGATAGTTTATAACTGAGACTACATTAACACAAAAGTGATTAGGTTAACATTGATGATAGGATAAATCCCTTTATCATAATTTGGTAATTTTTCTTGTGTGATTTCCATTGTTAATTTGGTACTATGCTTAATATTCGGTTTTGTTTGTGTTAATTCTACAAACTAATTTTATGTTAATCATTTGCACATAATTGATTTTCTGTTTATTTTTATTTTTATTTTCATTTTAATAATTCTTTAGGGCTTAGATAACTTAGGACTAGATTAGTTCAACAACTCCTTAAGTGATCAACACCTCACATACTATACCCACAATTTGTGCACTTGTAGTATATTGAGAGTTTCAGATAGATTAAAACTTGCCTCAACACATACCTTTTACCCATATATCATAACCATAGGGGCTCTTTTGTTCCACATGGGTCACTTAGTCTAATGTAGCGGATTGTCGTCCAAGAGCCACACTCAACTGAGCTACCACATCCCTACTATGACATGATTGTCATCTTAGAGTAAGCTCGATTAAACCGCCATAATCGCATTATCTCTTATGTACCAGATACTGGTTAGCGTTCAAGAGCAAGTTTGACCAAACCGCCGTAACCATGTCATATCTCAATTAGTGGATCCAATACTATCCCAAATATATATCCGACTTATTTACTCACTGTGCGTATAGCCTAGTGACACCTACTAGGTAACTCATACCACAACAATCTTCCACATCATCACATATCAAAACAAGAACAAGTTTGCATGACAAAAATATGTATACATGTGTCAATCCATATGTATGAATGTCATGCATGCATATGATAATGATGGTGATTTACATGATGAATATGAAATTTTAATGCATATTTATAACCATGAATATTAACTCTCAGGTAGAATGCGCTTTTTAGCGCCGAACCTAATTTCTCGAAGTGGAGAGTTCTGCTGCTGATTGATATATAGAAAGAAAAGTATGAATGACCATTAGGATTGAAAACCTTAACCAAAAGACCATGAATTAATATTAAAGAGAATCTATTTTCTATTTACAAACGACAATGTCACATTTTATGAGGAGAATATTGAAAATTCAATAGAGTTTCCCCTATAAAATGGGCATCACCTTTCTGAAAGAAAGGTTATTCCTGCATTGAAAAGAAACTTCTATAAGCACTAGTAACCACAACTCAATTTGTGCCTCTAAACTACATGTCCATGCCCAATTGAGTCCATATTTATGTTGCAAAAATTTATAATAAATCCAATCGTAATTCGAGTATACCAATTTCTAACCCCCTATGGTTTTATTTATACTCAATACATTTAGATAATCTTAATACTAATCAACAATGACTCAATTTAATCAAATTCATGCATTTTTATAAAAACATAACCTTTTCCAAAATTTTATATCACAAACTATTAAGAATTTCAATATGATGCTTTCTATGGAAATTGATTTAAATAATATTTGGAAAATTTTAAAATTATTTTCGACCATTTATATGTTGGTCAGAAAATTAAGACCATCACATGATCGTATGGTACACACATTGGTGTCAGAGGGGTGGTGACCTTCACCACCCACTTAGACATGATGAACTCACCTCTAGGAATCCAATGGCAATAGTCTCGCATCAAAACTCCTCCCAGTTTTGCAAGAACCGAAGGATTAAACTCATAGGTGAACCATTTCTATTCACTAGTAAAATGGGTCAACTGGTGTTGGTTTTCCATCCTTTCCTATGTTTCTAGGGATGTTAGACATAATGGTGGCATTAGTTTTGCCAGTCGTGAACCAAAACTTCTAGTCGTGATTTCTCTAAATTCAGGTCGTGTTTGAATAAACAAGTTTAGGAGTTTTGTAGAACATCTTAAGAGCTTTCCGTAGAGCCCAAAATCGCGAAAAATGATTGTTAGACGGTGAAGTTGTGATTGTCAGAAGTTAACAGTGATTAGTAATCTATAAGGAAAAGAGGTTAGAGAGAAATGAACTTGAGCTTTCTTAAGCTCAACTTATATTTTTATAGGCTTTTCTCATTGCTACTTCATTACAAATAATTTAGCAAAAATTTGGACCATTCCATATTTAAACCAATCTTTATATTTGATAAATATAAACTTTTGGCTCCTTTTGTGAGTATGTACTTCAGTTAAACTTTTTCTCGACATATAAATATACTTTCACTCTTTATTCATATAATTATTTGTATTACTTTACTCCATTTTGTGAGCATATATTTTTAGTCAAATGCTCAATATGTCATTACATTTTTTCCTTGGTATTTATATCAATTTTGCTCAATAAGAATTGACAATTGTTTACCCACTATTTGTAACATATTTCTATCCAATTAATAATTCTTTTTGGTGATAATATATTCCATTATAATTATTTATAATACTATACTCTTTTTGAGCATATAATCAATCAAATACTTAATATGATGTTATATTTTTTTCCTTGCCATTTATATAAGTTTTTCTCGATTAGTCTTGACAATTGTTTACTTCTTATTTATAAGCACATATTTCAATCTGGTCTTTTTCTTTTCACTATTACTGATCATATATTCCAATCAAGCTTTTCGCTTGATAAATATTTGTATTACTATAATGTGCTTTTGCTAGTATATATTATAGTAGAACTTTTTTGATAAGTCATTATAATTTTCATTCACCATTTAACATTTTTGGCTCAATAAGTTTTGATAATTATTTCTATTTGTGAGAAAATATCTCATTCCACTATATCAATTTTTTCTTACCATGAGTGATCAAATATTCTAAACAAACCTTTTGCTTGATAATAATTTATAATACTTTACCATCTTTTTACAAGCATATATTTAAGTCAAAACTTTTACTTAATCATGTCATAATAGTTTTTACTCATTACTCATATCATGTTTTTTTTCTCAATAAATCCTTGCAATTCTTTAGTAGCTATTTGTAAACATATGTTTCAATCTATTCATCAAATTTCTTTCTTCTAATTGGCGATCACATATTCAAATTTAGATTTTTTATAATTAGATAAAATTTTATGTTCTTTTTACGAGCATAAATTTCAATGGAACTTCCACCAAAACTCGATATATTTTTTACTCACTATTTATATCATCAAGTATTTATAATACTTTATTCTTATTATGCAAGCATATATTTAAGTCAATAATTTACTCATCATATTATTTTTCGATAATAATTTTTGGTAGTTCTTTACTTACTATTTGCAATCACATATTTCAATCCAGACTATTAATTTTTCCTCACTATTATCGATCATATATTGTAATCAAACTTTTTACTTGATAGTACTTATAATGTTTCACCATCAAGCACTTGAACCTATTTGCAAAGAGCGGCGACCCTAATCCTATAGCTGAAACCCTAAATTTCTACACCTTTTTTCCGACCAAATGGCCACTGTGGCCACTGGACAGCCTCCACCAGAGGCTGTCTAGGCTTCTTTGACACCACCTACATTGACTACACCACCCATACTACCAATATCTTATGCCAATACCCTAAAACCACCGCAA
>JAOSBO010000003.1:24085732-24096656 GCA_027563915.1 Erythroxylum rotundifolium
TTCTTAATTCTTCCTCATACAATTGCTTTTAAATCCTTGATAGTGTGTAATCCTCATTAGGGATTTCCTACAAAAAATGGGCACGCTTTGCTCTTAAAGACTCTGAAAAGTACTAGTCCCAATACTCAAGCAACAGCCCTTCCATTTATATTCTGTATTTTGTTTTTCTTATTTGCAGTTTCTATTTAAGATGTCTCCAATAAAGTTCAGTTATCCAACAAATATTACTCTTCTAAACTGCAAATAATACCAATTTCAAAAAGGCCAACTTTCTTAGACCCTGTTGCCCTAAACTCAATAATTTACATTCCAAACTACTTGGAAGATGCCTCCAGTGAAGTTCAGTTATCCAACAAATAGTACTCTTCTGAATTGCAAATAATAACAATTTCAAAAAGACCAACTTGCTTAGACCCTGTTGCCCTAAACTCAACAATTTACATTCCAAACTACTTCGAGGTAGCCACAATTTAATACTGTAAGCATCCCACAAACATAAGATCTATTGGAAAGCAATCAACTACTTTACTAATTTTCAACACTAGTTGGAACAAAATCTCAAATTTTCTTTACAAAAGCACAAGTTGCATATTTATGCACAATAGCCTTTACCAGACAACTATTGTAAAAAGATACAGCAAAAGAAGGAAAGAAAAGAGAAATGTTGCTAAATGCTAAGAAGAGCATCCGAAGATGGGGTGCAAAATCTGAATTATACTGCAAGCAGATTGTTAGTACACCCCAACCTCTACATGTACCTCTCTATACTTGGCCTCTGAAAGAGAGAAGGGCTCCTTCTCCCGCACCCCACCATTATTTTCAAGCATTCTTTCTAAATCCTGTAAGTTAATGTTAAGTTGTGTTAGAATTTTCAAGAGTGTACAAGAACCTCATATTTTCTGGAAAAGCTTTAGCAAAATGTCAGCTACCAGTTACAAAAGCGAAGAGTCAAAATAAATGAACATCTTGAATAAAGGACACCAGTTAAAACAGTTTTAGACTGCTAGGTCTTTACCTTGCCAGCCAATATCTCAAATTCGAGCAGTTCTTCAACAATATTTTCAAGAACTCGACGATTTTTCTGAAGCATTTCTTTTGCTTTAAAATATGCCAAATCATAAATCTGCAAGAATAGAAATTCCAAATTTGACTAAAAGAAATGATGTCTTGACCACTGGAATTGGTCAGAAAGGCTCATATTCCTCAACTATCAGAAGAAAATGTTTACCTTTTCAACTTTAGCTGCCATTTCGTACTCATAGTTGTTACCCATGCTTAACGATGTACCCTAAAACAGTGTATAGAACATCACCTTGTAAATGGTATGCTTGAAATCTTTTAATTTTCCGAGTTTCAGAAAGTTATATCCAATATTTCCAAAAGCAGCACATGACCTAATCACATGGCATTTCTAACAAATTTGATTGTAATTATTGCTCAAGCAAGAGCAAAACAATTAAACAACATAAGGCATAATTTTTATTTGCTTTGAATCATATTTTGAGCTGAAAAGAATTTGGATTACCGCATTGTTACTAAAATAAATCGCTGGACTATCATCAGGACCCCATCCATACTGAATCACCATCCGTGTAGCTATCTAGTACAATTTGGAGACAACATTAGATACATGGCTTACTGAGATGATATAGAAGTATTGATAAGCATTTAGTTGGGTGACAGTAACCTCCTGGGCCTGTTTCAGTTCTGCAGCAGAGAGAAAGTTTTCTTCTCCAAAGGGAAGTAATAGTTGGGATGCAACATATGAACCAAAACAAAATACTAGCTTCTTTTCAAGATATGATCTTGACTCCAAATTCCCATTCAAGGACCCTTCGCTCCTGGCCTTACTAATCTTTGTGCATCCAATTCCCTGCAGAAAGAGAAATTAAACAGCTTCCCTCTTTCATTCTGTGAGTCCGGAAAATATAGTGATTATCGACGGTCATTTTCCTAAAAATATTGTTTTCAGAAAGAAAACACTATTATTAGCTAGAAAATAACAATACAGAAAATAGAATATATACAAACGTAAGAAATTCCTGGGTAATTGATCTGTCACAACAACATCAACTAATTCCTGAAACAAAATTGTCTAAAAAATCTGTCTGGTTGATTTTATTGCTGTTGAAACCCATTCCTTCGCCCATTAGGGCTGATTCCTAGCAATTGCTTCTCGTCATGTTAATTTTCATTCTATTGTAAAATTGATTCATGTTGAGCCAGTTTTTCCTAGCTCATATACAAATGACATGAATCTGATAATATAATTTCCATGTTTCTTGTAGAAAATTGGCATGCCACCACACTAAATGGCTACGAGGATCTTTTAGTAGTTCAAAATCCATCCCTTAGAGGACAATTTAAATAAACTTGGTTACAATAAAAATTACTAACCTGCCAAGAACAAGGCTCCAGCCATAGATTATCAACAATGTCAAAGTTGGGTAAAAGAATTGCAATAAGACCACGACCAGCAGCCCAAACAGCATGTGGGAACTTGGCCTCCCTTGTCCACTGTCACATTTTTAACTCTATTAGCTGACTAGTAACATATCAGATGGCAGTGATGTTCTGTACATTATTGCAAAAATATTTTGTACGATCACTACAGCCTCTCAAAGAAAAACCACTTGGATTTACAATTTCTAACTAAAGCAGAGAGAATGAGAAATGAAGGTAGGGTCAATATTAGGTTCCTATAATACCTGGGACAGAAGTCTAGTGTGTTAAAAAGATCACATTTTCTTTGTTAATGAAAAGTTGCTAAGTGCCACGAACCTACATGCTGTATGTTTAATACTAAACTCCACACCAAATTAGACAGCCCTTTACACCACATACAGTCCTACAGAAGGCAAGCTATTTCTACAAAGGATAAGCTTGCATGCATTGCCATATTAGAAGGAGACTTGAGTTCAAATATCATTCTTTCACAAGAAACCACTAAAAAGCACAAAGGGCAGAGATACCTGAATGCTCATCAGTAAATCACATTACAAAGGATTTTGAATTATTAGAAAAGTTAATAAATATCTTCCACAATTTCCATTTCTTTCATGGCATCTTTGTCAAAAGTTGAAAATAATAATACGATATATGGTAACGTAATAGTATGCAAACAGTATAATCTGAAAAAAGCAAAGGACAATGTCATGTCTCTTAATAACTTGTCATAAGAATATAAGTCAGTTTAATGGTAATTAAAAAAGAGATATAGGTAACTCTGTACATTGCCTTATAGAAAGGAGTGGAACATGCTAGTACATGGATAAAGAATGTGTAAACATTATTCTAAACCTTGTAATAACAACACAACTGCTTACATCAATAGGGGGATTTAGGAGTTCCATTCCATTGCTTATCTGACCATATGGCTCCATTAGATCAATCACATTCTGGAGATCTTCTTTTGTCAATGCTAGTCCCAGATGATTCACCAGCATTCTACTCAATTTCTTTGCAGGCTTAGTTTTCTCAACCCATTTAGGAATAAATCTGCTGAAAGTCTACAACACAAGTTGAGAGATAATTAGAAATCAATTGTTATAGATGGATCAGAAACCAGTTATTATAGAATTGGAATTTTCTTTTATGATAATGTCTATCGTCATTATACATGTTTCAGAAGTAATTAATGTAACTAAAACATACGTAACAAAATAATAGTTGTAGACAACTTAAGAATTCCAAGTGATTTTCTATGTTAATGAAACTATCTAGAGATTAAAAAAAACCTATATCAAAAACATAAGACTTTTTGTTGAATATGTCTCCTACCGCAAACCAGCTACAGTAGCTCATGAGCTCATCTGGGTCGAGAAATTTGCTCCTAAAGGCACTACCTTCTAAAGCAACTGGAACAAGTTTTAATTCTATAGGTCTTAAAAGGGCAGTCTTCTCGGCAACCTGAAAAATTCAAAAGATGATCAAAGAGAAACAATATGTAATAATAAAGTAAGTTTGGTAAATTCATCAATTCTTCTAATGAATTGGCTTCTGAGAATTGTAGTTAGCCAAAGATGCATATCGAGAAACAAGCAATTTTGGGGATAAGACAAAAAAGACAATCTGCTAACTGGGTGCATTTGCACTGTAAAGAAAAAGTATTATGGTCAGATAAAGGACCGAGCTAGTGTACCAAGATATGGATACTTAGGTCATCTCAGGGAATAATCATTAAACAGAATTCTGTAAATTGACAAACACTTGGGAAGAGTAAAGGTGGAAACAATATTTTTCTCAGAATTATTTTAAACAAAAAAATGTGAATTGGCACTAGAAAAAGACGTGAATCTCATCTCAAGAATATCTGCACATTCAGGAATTACCTTCTTCCAATCTACATAGTCAACGAGATCCTCATCCATGGACTCTTTTGCAGCCATATGTAAAATCTTCTCCCTTTCTGCTTGAGTTGGTTGCTGAAGATAAAATACCCTATCCATCCGACCAGGCCTTTGTAAAGCTTCATCAATTTGTTTGATGTTTCTAGTTGTCGCCATCAAAACAACCCCATCTTGTTTCTCAAACCTGTACAAGTATAGTGTAGCTAACAGGATGAGAAGGATACCAAATAAAAAGAAAGATTATGAGTTGTAAACCAGTAGCATTTAATTTCCATACAAACTAAAATTAATGCATTGCAAAAACTCTGATTGGCATTAAGGAAATAAGATGACAACACAGTTCCACAAGTTAACACATTAAGAAATTAAAACAAAAATGAGAGCGAGGAAGAGAGGGAAATAGAACAGAGCCATATATTGCAAAAATCACATTGGTTATCAAGGTAAAAACAAGTTGGCCAAGAAAAATATGTTAGTCTATAGGCCATAAACTTTTGATGTTCAATCTCAATTTTCTCCAAGGAGTAGGTTTTATTCTATAGGCCATAAACTTCTGAAGTTCAATCTCGATTTTCTCCAAGAAGTAGGTCCAGAAGAAAGTATACAGATTTACCCTTTAAGCCTCTACTCCACCCACAATAAGTAATATCAAGAAGAAAAAGAAACTAAAAATCAAATTGAGAACAGAATAGTTGGTTAACATAAGCGACTAAATACTATAAACTTCCCTATAGAAAAGAAAAATATGTTTGCAGGACATTTGCACGTTATCACCTAAACGTATATCAAGGACTTTGGTCAAGCGACAACTCAGGGAATTACCCATCAAGTTCCACTAGAAGTTGATTAATAAAGGCCTCGTGATCCTGTTTTTTAGTATGAATGAACTTGCCACGGACACCAGCGAAAAGGTCAAAATCCTCCACAAAGATGATCACAGGTGCCTAGAAGTGACAATTGACAATCAGCAAATATAGAATGAGCATGTTTAATAGATGTACATGTTAACATTAATTAATTATCAACAATTATGCAGTGAAATTCCAGTTACATCCATTTTTGAAAGAAAAAAAATCAATTCTGTACCTCAAGCTTAAGCCATTTACGTACAATCAGCAAAAATTACAGCCTACTGCAAAAGCTAAGGTAACAAAACTCAATACTTTCTAACGTAGAACTTCATTAGAACTTGTTGAAAAATGTAGAACAAAAAGGTTTCTAAAGAACAAAGGTAAATTCCAAATGTGCAACATGTTGGCAGACGTTTCTACATTCCAAAGAAGATTTTGAAATGAAATCTTGCAAGGACTTGATGAATACTATTTACTGCACAACAAGGACTTTCAGAAAGCTAAATTTTCTCTTCCAAACGGACTCAAATAGAAAATTCATCCTTAGCTGTAGCAAAAGTGATGATATTTCAGCCATCCACCATTAAATTACCAGTGTTGTAACGCAGGTAATTTTGGAGTTAAACAGGCTAGTTTTCCATGTTATAGTGACATAATATGTAAAATCCTTGTGTCTTTCAGAAAATTCAAAGTCTAAACCAGAAACTTCTCACAAACAGAAATACAAACCCGACCAGGAAGAAACTACAATTGTGAAACAGAAGCATTCATCATTAAAATTCAGAATAACCAGAAAATTATCACCATCCCCTCCTATCACACTAAATATCTGCAAAGCAATGCAGAAACGAAAGGTAAAGAATATGGAACAACCAAATCCCTAGCGGTTTGAAATAGTTCTCTAACATTCGATGCACTTTGGCCAACCCATAATCCAGCCTCCAATTGCTGGGCATTAACTTTGACAACAGGCACCTTAGCTTCTGCAGCAATAGCCAGTGCTAAAGAAGTCTTTCCTGTTCCTCTCTCACCTACAATGAGAACTCCCTGCAATATAACCTCAAACGTTTTACAAGTTGGCATGACCAAATTAGAAATAAACGTCTACCTGACAGCAAAAATTAACACTCTTCAGACTCAGAAACATCCAAAGTTCAAATTACACTTCCAACAACCACATAACAGAATCGTAATATGCAGATTAAATCAATCAATGTCTTCAATTTGGTTGGAAAACCTTCAGCTGAAAACTACCAAAAATGGTGGAAGGAAATCCCTTGATCCAGATCAGCCTCACAATTTTAGTCTCCAATTACACACAATATGACTATCATGCAGCAAATACTATCTAAAATTGCACACTTATGGAGCCGAGTTAACCCAATCTAGAAGTAACATCCAAGAAATTTGATCCTTATGATTAAGACTTATGAGAAACACTGGAAGTCCTGATGACTGCCAACAAGATGTGATTGCATAAACTTATTGCATCACAGCTTAATTCTTAGTTAGCAAGTTTGAGATAACCAAAGAAAAGAAGGCGCAAGATGAAACAATGACATGCATGAATACAATTTTAAATATTGATAATGTCAAGAATAACATACCCGAGGTGCACGGGCACCCATCTCCTGGAATGCGCTAGGATTTTGTAGAAATGCTACAACTTCACTGATCTCCTCTCTCATAGACTCAATGCTAGCAAAATCCTTCAAAGGTATAGGAGGATTCTTCACCCTCTGGAAAGAAGTTCAGGATATTATAATCCATCTTAACAAACTCATAAATCAAATAGTGCCTATGACATAATTATGAACCTTCATTCGGTCAAAAGCACTTCTAATAGGATCGATTCCAGCCTTCTTTTTACGTTTGATTCTCTTGACCTTGTAATTAATGTAGGCTTTCTGCAACATAGCATAAAGAGAGAGAACACTGAAAAACAATCAACTAGAACTATGGTGCTGGAGCAGAAGCACTATTGAGCAACTAAACTCCAAAGCAAAGTTGGTCAAAATCTATAAACAAGACCAATGATGTTTTGTTTCTTAGTCAAAGAGAGACTAGTTATGCAGGTAAAAAGTGATTCAATGGATCCCAAAAATGATCATGTAAGGCCAACCCAAATCCCAAAACTCTAACTGGAGTATTGAATGACAAAGCAAGTGAAATCAGAAACAGAAATTACTGACAGCAGATGAGAAAATATTGTACTACTACAGAATGTTAACAGCAAGAAAGGTGAGCTCAATATCATTTGGAATGGGTAAGACAACACTGAAAGTCCCAATTCAGGTAGAAACTCATAAAATTGAACTTCATAAGCAAGATTTAAAAATATAATAAACTTGGAAATCGTTGATCTTTAAATTGTACTTGTGAAAACCTTTCACTTTTGGGACACTCGGAATTGGAATTTTGACCCTAAAAATGCATATTACACTGTATGCTGTCAAATGCAATTAGAATTTTTATTCCAAAAGAACTTAAATGTAGCTATTTTTGTCAAAATTCCAATTCTTAAGATGAACATAAAAAACCCAGTTCCTAATAACCTGCTTCTCTGTAAATTATATTCACTAAAACTTACTGTAATTGCAATTGAAATCAATCCAAAACAATTCCAGTTCCAAATTCAGGATCATCTAAGAAGCAATTACAAGTTTATAGTAATAAATTTGGCAACTAACAGGAAAAAGCAGCAAGAAGAGAATTGGGAGTACAGGAAAGCCATAATAAATAAAGATAATGCTAACTAAAGGGAGGAGCAACAAAGTCCACTTTTACAATGAAATCAACCCTGTTGAGAACCAAGGCTTATCTTTACATGTGAAAGGTAAATTTTCCAAGGTTTTGAATTCTAGAAAGAATTAGAAGACTACCACTGAAGCCATAATAATACAAATAATGTGAAACAAACAAAATAAGTTTGAGCTATAATTCTCTAAATGTTGACAAATTCCAACTTTACTAAAAGAAATACAGTGATATGTTATTCAAATTCCATAAAGTATTATGAATTATAGTGATAGCTGCAAAGGAGAGTATATTAATTCAGCTATTTCATCTGCACATTAACATCCAATTAAGACAATGGGCAACTCATGAAACACTTGAGCTCTATAATAATGTCATAGTTTCATATACATTGGCTACAGAATTAAAAGAATTGCATCCGTTACTTCTGACACATATTGTTCCTTCAAGAACCACAATATCTACACTTTCCTTTGGAGGTAGTAAGTTTTAACTTTCAAGACCTTGATTATAATGTTACAATTTCCACGTCATTTTTTTCTTGAAACCTAGTAACATCAAGAATCATAATTATTCACCAAAACCAAAGTAGAGCTCTTCGAAGCCAAAGCAGTTATCAATAATATTGGCAGTGATCTTGAGAACGAACAGAACCTTATAGTTTTCACAACACCCAGAGTAGGAACAATTTAAAATTTTCAGAATTTGAAAAGATTATTAAAACCAGAAGAAAGAAGGATAAAGTGGTACCACTCTCTGCAACTTCCTCAAGTTTGGATTTTTGCGTAAAGGTCCAAAACCAAGAAGCCTTGGAATTTTTTTCTTCATAAACCGTAATACATGGTACACAATGTATCCATATATGAAGGTTCTAATGAAGAACCAAAAGTACCACTGAAAGCCATCTCTTTTCCTGGACCTAAAACTCATTTCTGCCTCAGATTGCCATCTCAAGTACCATGTTGAGGCAACAGATTGACCAATTTCCTCCGGCCAAGCCATTCCCAGTCTCATCCTTACCTGTACAAGAAGAGGAAGCTTAACACTATTGAAACATAAGCATGCAAATATAATCAATTGTGAAACAAGTCGTAAGCTTTGAATAATCAGTTACCGGGAAAGGAATGAGCAACTCCAGCATAGGAAAAATTATCACCATCATTATATCATCATTGAGATTTTTAATTTTTTCTAACAACAATTCTCTCCCAGTTGATACGACTCTGTTCTTCCACAACTCATTTAGGCATTGGCAAGTAAGCCTTATCATTAAGAGAAACTGTTGATGGAAATTCAATTCTGAGAAAGGGATCCACATCAGATACACTGCAGTTGGTATACCATTTGCAAGCAATTTCATGTAGAGCCCATCAAAACCTCCAAAATCTTCAAAAAGCATATCAAATTCCTGGAGTAAAACCACTATAATTTATTATTTTTTGTAGAATGACCTATTTATATGAAAGAGATGAATTTGACAATATCCTATATAACCTTAATGTCAACATAAAATTCCTTTTCATCTCCCTTCAGTGTCATATACATAGCACCCCAATCATGCCTGATTCGAACATGTTCCACTAATGTTTTTGATACAACATGTGGAACAGCCAACGGGTCCATTTCCCACCTTTTCTTCTCATCATTGTACCAAGTATTTGCAATCACTCTATCTCGATCCAGAAGAATTCGTTCCTGCAATCAATGTATATCGCATGGTTGATGATTAAATAAAATCAAAATGATATTCAAATATCAACATGTAATTAGACAAATAGCAGAACATAGAGATATAAAGAAAATATAGACTTTCAAATTCAGTTTCCTTGCATTGAAAAAAAAAAAAAGAATGTAAAGTAACAAATATTACATGGATACCTTCACCATTTACTTTCTTTGACTGATAAAACTAAACCCTGTATCTGCCTCAAGAACCTAAAACTTCCAACATCAAGCTATTAATAGAGAACTAAATATCATGACATAATTCTACACATTTCAAAAGGGCAAAAAAATATCGATATCACTTTACAACAAAAAAATTTCAACTATTGACGGAAATAGAACAAATATCAAGGTAGGAAGAGGTGAGGTTGCAAGAAAGGATTGCAACAGTTTGGCAACTTATATGCATTCTAGCTTAGATTTTAAAATTTTTCAACACTTTCTGATGAATAGGCACAGTTCATGTGAGTGCATAATCTAGCTACTTGAAAAGCTTGTGTGGAGGTGTCCTGTATAATTAAATGGAAACTAGACTTCAAGGGTCATAACAAAATCACATGATTCCTTTAAATCTACATTGTTTTTGCAAGTCCCACTGGCACATCAATTAGCTACCTGCTTTTGGGCCACATAGTGTTTACCAAAGTCAACATCTTCCAATAATTTTCTTTTCAGGTCGGCCTTTGATTCTTCACGCCATTTCTTCCAGCCATGATACAAATGGAGACGTGCAGCCTTAGGAACCACAATTTCTTTATCTCCAAACATCCACTTCAGCTCAACTTCTGGGTAACCCTTCACTACCTCGTCTTCTGGAGTTTTTATAACAAAACGCTTTTCATCACCAAACTTCTTCATCTTTTTCCTCATACGAGCCTCTAGATCCTTCTGTAGTCTACTTGACTCTCTAAGGCCTAGCTTTATACGTTTTGCAAAGTCCATCGAATCTTGATCAAATAGAGGTCCAAGGTTTTCAACATCCACAACAGCCGGCAGAATCTTTTGTTCCAGCAATTTTCTCTGTGCAGTTTCCAATTCTTTTTGAATTTCAACTTTGGAGAGCTTGGTTATTGGCCCTTTTTCAGAACTGCAAGAACAATAAGCAATGGTCACATAACAAATTTTAGCACAACACTCCTATTACCAACAGTGAGTAAGAAAATGATCTAGAGATAAAGGGAGAGAATACAATTTCTAATAAAAACACATAAAAAGATTGTGCTAAGTATAGAACAGAGAAGC
>JAOSBO010000003.1:24135675-24145901 GCA_027563915.1 Erythroxylum rotundifolium
GATTTCATTTTCATCAATATCATGTTAAAAACTAAAATGTTGCTAGATCACAAACTATGAAATTCTAGGTGGGTTCATTTTGCCAGCGTTGAACAATGGCAGAAAGCTGTCTGAAGTTTACCATCTGCTAATATTTCTCCTCTTCTATATCTAATTTTCAATCTGTTGAAAGAATGCTTTATTTTTAAATGTTTCTGAATTGGTCTTCTGTCTTTTTTAGTATGATAAATGTAGTTTGCCTGACTTCTTACAATGGATCTGCAGGTGATAGCTTTCCTTTATACTGCTATGAGAAGCATAGATTTGGGCTTAAGAACTGCACTTATAGTTACCCCTGTAAATGTGCTTCATAATTGGCGGCGAGAATTCATGAAGTGGAGACCTTCTGAAGTAAAGGCTCTTCGAGTGTTTATGCTGGAAGATGTATCGAGGTATTGTGGTTTCATGGTTGTTCTTGTCTATATGAACTTCCGACTGTCTCTGAATTTGAGCAAACTAAAACGAACGTGTGATGAACTTAGACGTCATGGTACTTTTTTTTCCCCCCCATAAAATTGAATCATTCTAATTCTTGTGGGCTTTTTGTCTCTAGGTTCATCAAATAATAATTGCGAATTTGGACTGTATGTTACCTGTTTCTGGTTCATTTAAAGTAACCTTTCTTGTTCTCTTGGAGGTTATTGCATTCAGATCATTAAAACCAACGCAGAAAAGGTGTAATTTGAACTCTGTTTCTTCTTCTCTGAAACAAATTTGGATGAGAAAAGAGAAGGCTCAAAGTTAATTGGTTAAACAGTCCCTTTGAAACTGTTGACATATAGATTATTCAATTATCGTTATAGAAAACTTATTTTAATTTTAGTACCACTCTTTATTAAATCTTGAGTTTGATTGTTTCAGGGAGAGGAGAGCAGAGTTGCTTGGGAAGTGGAGAACTAAGGGTGGCGTATTTCTAATTGGCTATGCTGCTTTCCGAAATTTATCCCTTGGAAAAAATGTGAAGGACAAAAACATGGCTAGAGAAATATGCATTGCATTACAGGTAACTTTCGTTGTTTTTGGAGCTGCTTTCTAGAATATTACTTGCAGGCATTTGAAGTTGTCTATGGTGCATATGTTTAATTGTTATTAAAATTTGTTACGTGGATGCTTCTTGTTATCTATATTTTGCTTCCGTATACAACTTCATTTGGTGATATTTTATGGGAGTTATGCATTAATGTGTATGCTGGTATGTGCTGCTTGTCTATGTACTCACATGTATAATATGTACAAACAGGTAGATTACTAATAGTGATACACATGCATTGCACTAGTGAAAGTTTATTTGATAAGAAACTATTCAACTAATAGACTTAGCTTTTATGTTGAATGATTCTTGATTTGACATCAGAGTCAGGTTAAAATCCTTTGGCCTTATAGCTTGACTAATACCATAACATTGTCCACTTTTTGCATATTGACTTCCTTTTAGCGACCTACAATGTTTGATCTGTTTCCCTCTGGTCGAAGATTGAGTTTTTACCAACTAGTCCAAACCAACATTTGTATTTTCACAGTGTTCCAGGCATCAGTCACACATTATTAACGAGTTCCAAAGGTGTTTATATTTTGTTCAACAAATAAGAAGCTCATTTCTCTTCAATCTATACTCATCTTTAGCGGTGTGATACAATGTCAAAATGATCTTCCTATATTGTCTATTGATTACCAAAATCAGAATTAATAATAGTATCTTTAATTACAATAATATGATTGTAAATCAATACATTATTTTCTTTTACCTATCTCATTCATCCCTATAATTAGGGACTGTATATACTTCACCAGATAATACTTTTTCCACAGTAGCCCAAATGAACATTTTTTTGGTTGGTAAATTGGTCCCGAAGTTGTAATGATATTGGGTTTCTAATGCATTTATATTTATAGTTTCCTTGTTGGGATTGGTTGATTATTTAATCTCCATCATCACTTGACCATGGGAAGGGATAAGTATTAGTTATGAAGACAACTGGGAATGTAGCTTCAGGGGCGTTTGTGTTGATCTGCTTTAATCTTTCAAATCTTACATCTCAACTCTTCGATTCTGTCTGCCACTTCAACAGCCTCCTTATCTTCCATTTATCATTGAATCAAGCTTTAGGTCTAACAGTCACTATCAAATCTGCTATTATTAGGATGGACCTGATATACTTGTTTGCGATGAAGCACATATGATTAAAAACACCAGGGCTGATACAACCCAAGCATTGAAACTAGTCAAATGCCAGAGGAGGATTGCGTTAACTGGATCACCTCTCCAGAATAATTTGATGGAGTATTATTGCGTAAGTTTTGGATAAACAGAGAGCTTTGTCTAAGACTTCAACTTAATTTTATAGTTGTTATTTTGTTCTCTACTCAATATAAAGATTCATACGTATTTCAATTGAAAACAGATGGTTGATTTTGTCAGAGAAGGTTTTCTTGGTAGCAGCCATGAATTTAGAAACCGGCAAGGCTTCTTCTCTTACATTACCTTACTTTCTATTTTCTCTGTACTTTTTATTCACAATATCCCAACTTTCTCATGTGTAGATTCCAAAATCCTATAGAGAATGGACAACATACTAACTCGACTGCTGATGATGTAAAAATTATGAACCAAAGGTCTCATATCCTCTATGAGCAATTAAAAGGATTTGTCCAGAGAATGGACATGAGTGTGGTGAAGAAGGACCTTCCACCTAAAACTGTCTTTGTAATAGCTGTAAAGCTCTCTCTGTTGCAGAGAAAGCTGTACAAGAGATTCCTTGATGTTCATGGATTCACAAATGACAAGTTTTCAACCGAAAAGATCAAGAAGAGTTTTTTTGCTGGCTACCAGGCGTTGGCTCAGGTTTGCTTTGTTATGCTGCCTGAGCTCCTTAGCTTATCATGATGTTGCAATCGGTGAAAAGCTTTTGGCTTCACTTAATCAGTTTTAATGTTGGAAAGGGTTCCTGGAAATTTAATATGCATGAATTTTGAATTAACAAGTTGGAAATGGAGCTAAAGTTCCTTTCAGATGTGTAGTTCATTCATTTCATTCTTTTGAGAAAATTGTCTTCTTTTCCTGTGTATTCTTGTTTTCGTGACATGCATTTTTGTGTTTTATTAGATATGGAATCATCCTGGAATTTTGCATCTGAGAAAAGATAGAGATTATGTCAGTCGGGAAGATACTATAGAGAATTTCCTTGCAGACGACAGCTCTAGTGAGGAGAATATTGATTGCAATATGAATATTGGAGGTACTCCATTTTCCTCACTATGTTTTCTTCCTTAGTAATTTTTGTCATATTGGCTGACATATTGATTGACTGGGTTATGTTTCTTTTGTTTGCTAATCTGACAATGCTGCGGTATCAAAATCCTATGTTCTCTAATTCCAATATATTTTGGGTATATAATTTTTTTTATGCAACTCCTTTTGGTGTCAACATAAAATGTTGGCTGATTTCAATTGTAGCCTGTCATGTTAATTGTGCCTTGTACTGAAACTGCAAGTTGTTTTATCATGCTCTGCAAGTACGATTAATCTATGTCTGGATGCATGTCTTAGTAACTTGTCATGCTGCATTTCATGTCTTGGAATTGCATTTACTTTCTTGTTATCATCACATCTAATATGTATTGACATTTTTTGATCTATGAAAAGCCAGAATCAAAACACAACCAAATGCTAGACGCTAAAAAATCAATATGGTAATCCTTTTGAGTTTTGCTTTTACTAGCTTCTTTAAACAATCATCAATGTCCATTTTCAGCTGTAAGACAAGCAAACAAGACTTATGAATGTGTCTTTTGATTTGGTTAGACAAAGTACATCAAACATACAAACCTAACTAGGACTTGGTGATAAATCCTTTTGCCAGTTTGGGTACATTTGAGTAGATACCCTAGCGTTTCCTCCCTTCCTAGTCTTGACTGGAGCTAGCATTCAGAGCATTTTATCACTCTGCACTTTCAATCTCTTGCTCACTTTGCATCATTTTATGTGTCTGCTACTTAATGATTCTGTTTTTTTTCCTTTTTTTTTTTTTTTTTTTTTGATAGAGAGGCCGGGGAGCACCAACAATTACATGCAAGGAAAAAGTGAAAATGGCTTTTTTCAAAAGGTATGATGGTGTATGAATGTTGCTGATCAATTTGATTTCAGAATTATTTATAGTGCTGAGATTGGCCCCCAGCAAACTCCTTAGTTATCGTACAACAACTTGGTATTTGACTTCTGCAATTCTGTCATGGTTTCGTTCCTTTTATATGAACTGTGCTTATACCCACAGTTTGCCTGAATACTTTTATGACATCTATAATTTGCTACATGACACTTTAATTGGAGTAATCTTTATTAATTTGTGGAGGTTGGAACTTAAAATATTAAATGTTGATACACAAACAATTTAATACGACTATTTAGATTTATGAACGATAACTTCTCTCAGAGTTCGTAGTTAATAAGGTTTAACTTGCTCAATCGTTCAAATTACTTTGTGCATCTGTTAAATTTTGATAGGTTGGATTGGTTTTAGGTGTTGACATTAAATTGTTCCTTTTTTGTCAGCATACAGCAATAAGCTTCTAGCTAATTTTTTAAGATATATATATATTGAAGTTTGTGTTTTATCCCACTTTTTTAATGCGCTGATCCTGTTACCTTTTTTCTTGCCAGAATTGGTGGAATGATCTCCTTAATGAAAATAACTACAAAGAGATTGATTACAGTGGAAAAATGGTACTACTACTTGACATTTTAACCATGTCTGCGGATGTGGGCGACAAGACGTTGGTTTTCAGCCAGAGCATACCAACTTTAGATCTCATAGAAGTGTACCTTTCACGATTACCCCGACGTGGAAAGTTAGGAAAGTTCTGGAGGAAAGGGAAAGACTGGTATAGGTGAGTATTAGTGCTGAACCTTTTATAAGTTGAGAGCTTTCTTGCGTCCTATATCATATTGATGTGTGTATGAGATGCTTTCTTTTCAAATTGAAAATTTGAAACCGATTTACTCCCTTTTGCGTTCATTTGTCAAAGGCTAGATGGAAGAACAGAGGGCTCTGAAAGGCAAATTTTGGTCGAGAAGTTCAATGATCCTGAGAATCAAAGGGTCAAATGTGCTCTGATCTCAACCAGAGCTGGATCTCTGGGGATAAATCTTCATGCTGCTAACCGTGTAATCATTGTTGATGGTTCTTGGAACCCAACATATGATCTTCAGGCCATATATCGGGCTTGGAGGTTGATTCTTTACTTGTTACCTTATTCTCATCTGGAAAATGAATCATTTGCCTTTTGTTTCCTGGTAAATAAAATGAATCTTTTGCTTTGACCTGAGATGAATTTCATTCAATTTTTTAGGTATGGCCAGAAAAAGCCTGTGTTTGCATATAGATTGATGGCTCATGCAACTATGGAAGAAAAAATCTATAAGCGTCAGGTATCAAGAATATCAAATTGCAGTATTAAGTTGCTTCTCTATCTGTCAGGGAATGTTGATGGAAAGATTTGCTTTTGACAGGTGACAAAGGAGGGGCTTGCTGCAAGGGTGGTGGATAGACAACAAATACATAGAACAATCTCTAGAGAAGAAATGTTGCATCTCTTTGAATTTGGTGATGATGACAATTCTGAAACACAGACTGGACTCATCCAACAGGATAAACGAGCAGAGAGCCATGATTTGACATGCCAACCTGGAAATTCATTGAAACATAAGTTACCTCTTTCTCAAGGAGGCTGCTCTTCTGACAAGTTAATGGAGAAGTTAATAGGAAAACATTACCCAAGGTAGGTTCTTTTTGCTCTTCTATTTACTTGGATCAGAGTAGTATTAGGAGGGTCTGCTTGCTTTTTCAGTTCTGAAGACGCCATGTATAAAAACCTCTGAAAGGTATATTATTTGGTGCATTATTCTTCATTTTAGGTGGATTGCCAATTACCATGAACATGAGACCCTTTTGCAAGAGAATGAAGAGGAAAAGCTGACAAAGGAAGAGCAAGACATGGCTTGGGAAGTGTACCGGAAATCTTTAGAATGGGAAGAAGTACAACGAGTTCCCATTGATGAATCTACATTTGGGCAGAAGCCACCGATGCCAGGCATTCCCCCCTCTGCACCCAATATATGTAAGCCACCAGCAGCAAGTGACATGCCTCGTGCTCCTGATACTTCTACTGATGCACATGGGCAGAGCATCTTAAGGAATCGCTTTGTGCCACGCAAGTGTACAAATCTTTCTCACTTACTGACCCTTCGAAGTCAGGGAACAAAGGTTGGTTGCTCTACTGTCTGTGGGGAGTGTGCTCAAGAGATAAGGCGGGAGAGCTGATCGGGGACGGGTGCGTTGAAGGAAGCCATTAACATTTTTTGTTCATTTTAAGTTATAATATAACTTTGTTCATTGGCAATTGTAAAGAGTCGTAGCTGCATCTTCTCTTTGTTTTAGGTCGTGTATATTTTTGAGAGGCCACTGCGCCTGGAGTGATCTTAGGTAAAGTACCGTAGACAGAATTTTAAGTGTTTGTAAATTCGGGTTCATACATTAATTGCACTGTACACTTTCTTTTTGATAGAAGGGAAATACGAATTAAATTTCTGATACCATTCTTTTGGATGGATTATGGTCAAAAGGAAACAATCTTGTATTGGAGGGAACTTGCAAGCAGCAACAAAAGGTACAATTACGAACACCATTTTAGATAATGTGGAATTTCTCTCTTGGAAGATGCTAAATGCCGCTCATATTTGCAGCTGAACTGAGACATCACTGTGAATATGCTAAAATCTTTGTTAACACAAAAGAATTCCATTTCTTTCATAATGGAAATTCAGGGCTAATTGCCAATTCATATCTCACGTTGCCAAGGGATGCATCATTGTGCATTCTCCTGCTCGAACAAAGTATTGCTGGTTACACAATCCAAACGCTAAATGCAAGCCCGAATAGGGAAAGTTATCTTTTACTGCTGGAGTCCAGCTTGTCTGCTCTGTCCGACTAACCAAAGTACACTACAGTGTCCTCTTCATCCAGTTTAGTTATAGCAACATGTAGAAGACGACCAAGTGGCAATAAAATGGGTTTGTACCAAGTGGTAATAAATGGGTTTGTGTGTGCTAGCATATCTCGTCTCCAATCCAGTTATCTTTTTCTTTTGGTCCAGTAGGCCCCTCCTCACCATAAAGCTCAGTTGGGAACAAGTCAAAGATGTTCTCCAACGAAAATCGAACAAACAATGGAAGATGATCAATTATCTTCTCTATTTCAGCACGGCCGTCATAGACAATAGTAGGACCCCACTCTCTCATATATTGCAACCAACAGGGTTCTGCAACAACTCCATCACCAAGATACTCTGCAGCAATAAGCTGATATTTGCTGCTTGAATCCACATAATGTTTGCTTCGAGCAGCATCATTTCTCACTCCAACTCCAAGCTTTGTTGATCCTTGAAGGTAAGTGCCAGCATGCGGGAAACTAGCATGTCCATATTTTGATGAATAGACAACTGCTCTATTTCCTTCTATGAACTCCAAGGTTGAAGCATCCACCCATTGACCACCACTATGCTGTGAGAAGAATACTTGCCATAGCTCTCCTGTAAAGTTGCTAACACGAAGGGTGAAGTGTTCCCAGTCACCCACGTGTTCTCCTATCTTGTTCATTTGTATACTCATTATCCCAATTTTAATGGTGGCTGGTCCATTAAAGGGACAGAACAGCCACATTGCAATATCAGTAAAAGTCCCCCCTAAAGCTGGTTTTACATGAACATATAGCTCGCCACTCTCTAGGTGTCCTCTTTTCATAAAATTTCGTGCATCATCTTTTGTTGGAAAGTCTATCCAATACTCTCCATCATTTTCCCCTCCACTTGGCAAGTTTGAGCCCCTATAGTCAATTGATTCACCCTTCTGTTTGCCTTCTTGGTATAGAAGTGCTCCATTTCTGAAGAACCACTCAACTGATGAGGGCATATAAACTTCATCTGGATGGAAGAATACAGTGGGGCCATATTGCTTGATTAAGGCATGAATCTGGTCAAGATTAGGCATTGATGGTAATTTGCTCTGAAGATTCTTCAAACACGCAGTATCAAGCACTGTTTCTTCAGAGCTCAAATCTGTGCTGCAATAGAATGTACCAATTGAAACACCTTTTGCATACACTCCCATCCTGCAGGGCTTTGTGTTCCACACCTGAAATAGCTGTTTAGAAGATTTTGAATCCACCAAAGTTATCAGATCAGAAGTTTCACATCTTTCAGTCAGATCTGCTCGAACACATCGAACATGCTCTACATCAGGCTCCTCTGGGCTGTTGGTGACTATCATGCCCATGGCCTTATAACCTGCAGGTGGGTTTGGCTGCCAAAAGTAACCACCACCTTCATACTGCGAATCGGTGCACCAAATCATTGTATATTTAAGGGGTTTTGCAAGAGCTGGAGAATCTGATTTGAATTCCTTGATATAGTCACCTTCAAGCTTGTTGGTGTTTGAATCACGAGCCACAAGAACATAACCTCTCAAAGGTCGATCGTTAGGTTGACAGTAGTAGCCTAGACAATAGAATCCCACAGGGTACGCAACAGGTCTGTAAAAGGTGACTCCTTCTGTCTTCCCTCGCAATATTTTGCAGCTCCAAGCAACTTCAAATTGGGTTACTTGGATTACTTCTATTTCTCCTAGGTTTATTCTTCCACTAGCAAATTCCTGACCTGAAGATTTAAGGGCCGAACATTCCTAAGCAAACTGATCAAATCATGCTCTTGGAAACAATAGGAATGAAAAGATAAAAACATTAGCAGATGCATTTATCAAGTGAATACTTAGTCAATCGAAATAGGGCCTCATCCATGGCAACGTTGCTGGACAAGTTTAGTAAGTGTATTTCATAAAGAACAAACAAGAAATGGCATTAAACGGTTTTGGAAGACCATAAGACCATGTTCCATGACAAGATAAAAAGAGTTTTAAGTTCCCATCAAGAATGCTTACTGATATTAGTGTCAAAATAAGGTAGAAATAGTGTTGCCAGCTAATGAAGACTCCAAAGGGCTATTCGTCATCTTAAAAGCGCTGTATCAAATTACAACTAAATTTTGAGAGCAGGGTTGATACTTGATCTGGGAGCTTAAATTATTGGCAGACTAACATAGATGGACACCATGTGTAGGAACAAAATTAGATATGGCTAGTGACAGTTGTTTACTAAGTTAACTTCTGGTTTCTACTATTTCCAAGCGATGATTTACCAAATATTGGAAAAGTAGGGAAAAAACTTGGTGAAAATTTGAAAATCCAGTCATCTTATACGATCAAAGTAGATTTAATAAATCAGCTTTGAGAGATCAGAATCTCCACAGATCCTAAACAAATTTGAGCACATATTAGAGAGGATAAGATATGCACAATTGTCTTGATCATTAGCATCCCAAACCACGCCCAGAAACAAGGTAATCCATTTCTACTCCATCCAGTTCAATTTTATCACTAACTAAACACCCAAAATCATGAATAACATCATGAACTTGAAATACCCATAACAAGAAAAATGAAACATGCACAGTGAAAGATAAACACACCGGGAGGCCAATCAGGAATAGGTGAAGGCAAAGAGAAAGGTTCCGGGTGAAGCTCAGGCAAGTACAAGTCAGGAACTTGATTGCAGCAAAACCACTCACAACCAAACATCTTTACCAGAGTCTTCTGCTAAACAAACTGTTCAAGAATCCAAAACCCAGAAACTATTTCCCGAAAAAGATTTGTTCTTTAGCCCGTTTTAATAAGGAAACCAATCCAAGGCACCCCCTTTCTTTCCCTCTCTCTTTCTGACAATATTCTTTTTATCTGTTCATTGTTTGAGTAAAATAAGCAGCAAGAACTCTTCGATTAAGATGGTGCCTCCCTGGATAGATGGTGGAGGGAGAGAGAGAGCAGTTGAAGTGAAGATCAAGACACTCCTACTTCCTTGTAAATGAGGGAATCAAATTAGTTAGTTCTTGGGATTTCAGAGCAGTGGTTAGTTTGGCTTTTTTCAGTCCCACCTTGTTATGATGGGACCATTGGTGCCTCACCCTCTTTTAATTTTTGTTTTCAAAGAATATTACTTTCTTGTGTTTAGCTCTGGCCATTTGATTTCAATCATTAGTAAATTATGTAACAATTATCTGCAGTTTTGACTTAATTCGGTTAGAGG
>JAOSBO010000003.1:24155111-24169018 GCA_027563915.1 Erythroxylum rotundifolium
GTAAGGACCTAGATAAGGGTAGCAAGAACATCCAAAGACCTTGAGATGAGAATAAGTGGGTTGGGATTTGTAGAGATGGTAGTGAGGAGAGAACCAATGAAGAATAGGAGTGGGCAGAATGTTAATGATATGAACAGCGGTTAGGACAGCATCAGGCCAATAAGAGTGATGAAGGTGAGCCGTGGCTAATAAGGTACGGGCCATGTCTGCAATGTGCCGATGTTTACGTTCGGCGAGGCCATTTTGTTGAGGGGTGTGAGGACAGGAGAAGCGTTGGTGGATTCCATGAGTGGCACAAAAGTGGTAAAAATTATTATTGACATACTCGGCTCCGTTATCACTTTGTAAGGTTTGAATGGAAGAATTGAATTGATTTTTTATGTAAGCCACAAAGGTCTTAAAGTGTTGGAAGGTTTCAGATTTATTTCGCATGAGAAAAATCCATGAATAACGAGAGTATTCATCTGTAAATAAGACATAGTAACGATAACCACTATTAGAAGAAACTGGAGACATCCATACATCACTGTGAATTATTGAGAAGGGAAATTTAACATAACTGGTGCGAGAATCAAAGGGGAGTCTAGAGGATTTATTAATTGCGCAATCAGAACAAAAGGCAGATTTGAGAGAGACTGGATTGCCTAATAGAGGTTGTAAGCGAGCGAGGACAGTGGAGGAGGTGTGATCGAGCCTTTTATGCCATGTTGAAGAGAGTTGAGTACTAAGAGCATGATATGTGGACGACGGAGAGGATAAGGAGATGTGAAGCGGATATAGGCCATCTTTACAGGGGCCCTGAAAAAGCAAAGCGCCAGTAAGAAGATCATATATTTGATAATAATCGGGTGCAAAAAGAAAGAAGACTTTATTGTCTTTTGTGAATTGAGCAACAGATAAGAGATTTTTGCAAATAGTGGGGATGCTGAAAACATTGTTAAGAGAAAGTTTGGAATTTGCTAAAGAGAAAGGTAGGGATCCCAAGTGGGAGATGGACATAGTGTCCCCATTTCCCATGACCACAGAAGTGTTACCTTGAGGTGGATATGGATTTTGGAGAGGTGTGGTGGGACTAGTCATGTGATTTGTGGCTCCAGTGTCAGGGTACCATAGATTGTCCAGTGAGGGTGGTGGTTGAGCAAAATGGGCACCTGCAAATGGCATGTTGGGTGGTCCCGAGAAACGATGTGGATAGTTGGCATGAGAATGACGAGAAGTGCTGCAGTTGGGGCACCAAGGTGAGGAGCCAAGAATGCATTGCTGTCCCCAGGGTGGTTGTGGTGATGGAACTCGGTTACTGCCGTAGGAGGATGGCCATTGGTGATGATTTCCTCGACTACATGGATGGGAATCACGGTACCTGCCACGGTGGTTTTGTCCACGATAGGTGCCATTGTTGGATTTGGAACGGAAACTTGAGTTGTTTGAAGAAGATTGAGCATTATAGAGAGCGGTGTTTGGCGTAGAAGACGATGGAAGAGTGGGGTTTTGAGACTCAAATGCTAGCAAGCGAGAGCAAAAGTTCGGTAAAGGAGATGAGTGGGGTAACATAGTAGAGAGCTGTGCGAAGCATTAGATAATCAGGGCCAAGACCTTTAAGTGTCGTGATAACAAGGTCATCGGGATCAACAGGTTTGCCAATAGCAGTGAGAGAATCAGATAGGGACTTTGCATGTTGTAGATATTCATCAATGCTTTTAGAGCCTTTTTGGAGATCGAAAAGTTGGGATTTAAGGTGAGCAGCACTAAGAGATCCCAATGGTCTTTGGCTGTGTCACAACCAATGAGGAGGGAAAGAATTGGTAGTTCAAGAGTAGTGGTGATACGGCTAACGACAAATTGATCCATTTGAAGCCATTCAGCATAAGCAGGATTTGGGACAGGTGTTTGTCGAGTGAGGTCGGTAGAAGTTGTGATAGTGAAAGGAGGTGCTGGGCATGTACCGTCTACATATTTGAAAAGTCCAAGGCCAATAAGAAATGGCTTCATTTGGAGAAGCCATTGGAGATAGTTAGTTTCATCAAGCTTGAGAAAATTGGAGGTACTATACCGAGAAGAGAGACAGAAGAGGAGTGAGCAGTTGAAGCCATGAGAGAGTAGGAAGATGTTTGCAGAAGAGATAGAGAAAAAAAAAAAAAGAAACGGAGGGCTCTCACAAGCTCTGATACCATGTAAATCCTTGTTTTTTTCATATCATGGTTTGCATCTTTATATATACAGATGGTGTATCTCCTAGAGTTATGTTACACGATATACTCTCCTAGAATGAAGCTATCACATATAATTACATGCTAAGTATGGATATGAATGCATTTGAGTAATAGAGTGATTTGAGGCTATTGCTTGGCTGGTGCAGTGATGGAGTTAAATATGGAATGATATATGTGATTTGCTCCATCAGTTTTGGGTATCTCTGTCAGGTAGTTTAATTTACCACACATTTGCAGTTGGGAGTGGTAAGCCGATTTGTGGCAAAACCAAGAAGATTCCATTTGAATGCAACACGATCAATTCTAAGCTACGTGAAAGGAACTACTGATTTTGTGATTTTATACAAGAAAAATGCTTCAAATCAAATTGAAAGATGCTGTGATGTGGAAGGAGACCATTATACTCGGTGATCAACTATTAGCTATATGCAACGAACAGCATCATTATGAATAAATGAAGTTGAGTATAAAGCTGCGGTTATGGCAGCCCAAGATAGTACATAACTGGTGCTTCTTCTAAAGGATCTTCAGCAATCAGTTAACTCGTCAACGCTTCTACATTGTGCTTACCAAAGAATCCAGTTCTTCATGCAAGTACAAAGCACTTAGAGATTCAATATAATTTTGTACAAGAAAAAGTACTTGAAGGTGAAATCAAATTAAATTACGTAAATGTTGATAAACAAGCACTTGAATATTAACAAAAGATCAACTAGAACAAAGTCTCAAGGATTCAAAAACAAAAAAATTACAAAATCAGTGTTATTGACTTCTTATTCATATTTGTGGACGCTCAACCCATAGTTCAAACCGCAAATCTTACATAGAAACTCAAATGAATCAACGACCAAAGTCCTCCCACACCATGAAATAATAGTGACATATCTGAAAAGGATAAAAGATAAAAAGTACAATAATAGTAAGTGATCAAGTGTATCTCACCCAGTTACATTAGAGCATGAGCAATGAGGATCACTCAGAGCCACCTTCTTCTATATCATCATCTTTCTGTAATCACAAGAATCCCAGTTTCAGAATTTTGAACGTATTTTATAAATTTCGATCAGATTGCTTTATATGGAGATCATCAACTTCATCGAATCAATGGAAACGGAAGAAACAAATTTGGCCTAGAAATACTTACCACCTCAGGGACCATCTGGTGTATCTAGGCATAAAAACCATCCTGGCAGCCTCATCCATATTCTTTTTCAGTGTTAGAGACTTTCTGAGCTTTGGCATGCTCAACACCCCACTGGAGAATCTGTTCATCTCGGGACAGTCTTTCACAATAGCATTTTCAAGGGATGGGAAGCTGAAGATCTCATTCCCTGAGCAAAAACATGAAAGCCTTGGCAAACAGTTGAGTTCCAAGTACGCCAATTGTCTAAAAACAATCTCATCGTCTGCCTCACCCTTCTTGGCTGTCACAATCTCTCTTAGGGTCTGGCATTCACTTATTTTCATTCTGACAAGTTGCCCCATACTTTTAGCTGTTGTGGGGGTTATCAGATATGTTAATCTGTCGCAATACGAGACCTCCAGAATTGTCAAGTGTTCGAATGAAACTGAGGATGGTACTAGAGACTTTAAGCGCCCACAGTACGAAACATCTAGGTTCTCCAGATTTTGGAAAATCAGAGACCGAAAGGAATCTTCTTTCCATATATATGTCAAAGAAAAAAGTTTTGACAGCTTCAGCTCTCTTATCTGTGAAGGGTTCTTCGCATAGAACTTGGCCAAAAATTCACCATGCCATATCTCCTTGAGAACGACGTTTCTCTCCAATGTCAGTTCTTCCAAAGTAGGAAATGCATCCTGAAAATATTAGCATTGTTTATCAAATGTGAGACTCATCTCATAAAAATATGTTGAGAAGGCACTGTTTTGTAATTACTACTATCCAGTTAACTACTTAGAACTATGACTTGGTATTCAATGAAATTTTTACCGTTTCAACAAGGAAGAGTGGTCGTGGAACCAGGAGATGAGGTTGGCCAACCCCTTGTAGTTCTTGGAAACTTTGACAATCTGAAGCAAACATCTCCACTTCATGGCATCCTTTTATCTCTAGCTTTTTCAGTAATGGCCATTCTATATGTAAACCAGAGGAGATTTTACTGAGTCCAGGTAAAGCTTGAAGTCTTAGGCAAGTTACTTTGGGAAACATGAGAATCTCTGCTACGTCAAGTCTTTTTCCATTTGCAAAAATTTCTACCACCGAGCAAGAGTCTACCTCAAGCTGCTTGAGTTGCTCGAGACCTTTGGCTAGAGAAGCCGGAAAAACACTTTTAAGACTTGCACAATTGAAAATGCTTACTGATTGTATGTTTTTATAAGTCAGAATTCCTTCAGGATCCTTACTCCATAAGTTCTTCAGCTTAGGCAAACGAGATAACTGAATATTTCTTAATCTGGCTCTTCCAGCAGGTGTTTCCTTAACATTATCACCTTGGACATCAAATATCTCCACTACTGAATGGCAATCAATCACTACCACTGATTCTAGGTTCTGCAATCTTCTGAGTGTAGTAGATGGAAAAATTGACTGTAGCTTTTGACAGTGTTTAACTTTGAGTGTATTGAGGTTAAAAAAGGAATCTTGGCTGAGTTGGTTGTGCCAAAGCATTTTGGCGCTATGTAAGTGCGAGATTTTCATCACTTTCAAATCAGGGAATTGGACCTGTGAAAACAAATTCATGTAGTAAACAAATAAGCAACTTAATGATGGAAACATGACTAAAACTTGGCTATTTCAAATCAGACCTTGTCACTGAAAAGAGAGAGTCTGGAAACATGAAGACTCTCCTTGCCTGTACGAGGACAAAAGACAAATTCTTTCAGTTTCGGGCAGTGTTTGATGTACAACTTGTTCAAGGATGGAAATGAAACATTGTTTCCCCAACAAAATCTTGTGAGGTTTGGAAGGTCCTTCAAGCTCAGGAACTCGAGCTCTGGAAACAGAAGCGTATCCATCCTTTCCTCCCCAAGCACTGTAAGCACTTCTTTAATCAAATTGCATTTGTGTACCTCAAAATGTTTGAGTTTGACAAGTCTTGTAGAAGCAGAGAATGACAACAGATAAGTTAAATTATGGCAGCCCTTTACGCGTAGAAATGTCAGATTCTGAAAGCAAGTTATTTCTAGTAGGTACACTGAAGGACGTGGCAACTGCTGTGAGACTATTGAGCATGTTTTCAAGGCCTGCAGGCATAATCATTGTTAAAATTTTCTTTAACTAAAAGACAGTTCTAATGAAGACTACTGAGAATACCTTGTCATTAAAAAATGGTGTGGAAGTAGCGAGCATTGTTTCTTGAGAACCAGCAGAAACTCTCCTAGTATTGGAGCAGAAATTCATGAGCTTCGGTAGATATTTTAGTTCCAAGGTGCGTAACTGTGAGAAATTAAATTCTGCAGTTACTTGATCGTCATCTCCACCAGTGACGATCTCTTCCATGACCTGGCAGTCAGTTATTTTCATCTCTTGGAGATGCAGGAGGCCTCTAAACATGGACAAAGGAAACAGATTCTTCAACTTTTCACATTTCTCTACATTTACTGTTTGAAGTTTGTGGAAAGATTCCGCTGTGAGCTTACCATCGCATATATTTTCAAGGTTAATCAAATTTTTAAGAAACAATGATTCCAATGCGGGAAAAGCACTGCGAAGATGCCCCTCCACAGGATGAACAACATATCGAATCCCGTTGCTGTTCTGGATATGGAGATGTTTCAATCTTGGAAAGCCTTCACTATCTAATTCATCAAGGACATTCACAACATCGTTCAATCTGTCCAAAAGTAGATACTCACTTCTCTTCAACACCATCATAATGCCGTTTTCCAAATTCCTGCATGTGTTAAGCTTTACCTCCCTGGATCCTTCATACTCACCAGACCAGTCCCAGCAATCACCCACAAGAATTCTGTATCTTGTCAAGCTCTCAAACAGCATGTCCTTTGGAAGAGACTTGGGATCTTGAATTTGCAAGTCTAAGGAGACCAACTGAGACAAATTCTTCAATTCGTCAATGCTAGCATTTCCTTTCTGAAATTTGGATGCTGAAAGCTCCCAGCCAACGTAACTGTTCGCCATATATAGCTCTTCTAATTGGGACAAGCTAGAGATAACATTTGGCGGAATCACAGTCAGATTAACACAATTGCTCAAATCGAGTACCTTCAGCCTGGTCAGGTTTCTCAATTCTCTTGGCAGGGACTTAATGTCGGACCCAGCAAAGCTAAGAATGATCAGTTTCCTGAGTTCTCCAATAATGGCTGTATCGCCTAGGGTGCATTGATCAAGATACAGTGTGCGAAGGTTCTCCAGAGAACTAAATGATATAGGCAGTGAAGGAGACAGTGTATATGTCATGTGCAAGACTTTAAGTGCGTCCAGTCTCTCAAAAATTCTGTCTGGCAATTTTAAAAAAGGATCTTTACCCCCAATGTAGAAGAACTTAAGCTCTGGACAATTTAACTCGTCAGGCAGCTCTCCGACGTCACCTTGTAAGGATATTGAAGTACACTTCTTCAACATATCTTCATCTGGCCATTCAACAAGCTCAGCTTCATCCTTCACTACAAATACATGTTGTTCCCTGGATGCAATTGAAAGGGCCACATCGCGCACAACTTTATGCATACTGAATGAATCACTGGTGTCACCATCTTCCAGCAAACAAGAAGCCTTGAGGCTACGGACTAGCGAATTCACTCTGTCCCGTGCCTCTTCAGTTGTGTAAACACCATGGAATAAACCCAAACCCATGCCATATTTTAACAGGTTATGTATGGAAGCATTATGAGTCATGAGGCCACAAAGCAAGAAAGTCGACTTAAGTTCCTGACTTTCTAACTGAGAGTAACTCAGCTCCAGAGTTGCGTATATGACAGCCTGCATGCCCCTGATACTGCTAGAGTTAGGCCTTCTTAGTTGACGCAAGGCATTTTTCCATTCAAATGAAGTTTTGTTTCTCAAAGCCTTTGCAACAGTTACAATTGCTACTGGCAAGCCAGCACATTCTTTGGTTATCTCAGTTGCTGTATAATGCAGCTCAGGATCATCCACACAATCACCTGCCATCTCCTTGAAAAGATCCCAGGCTTCTTCGTAAGGTATGACTTCCACACCAAAATTTTTCTGAGTATTCATCTCTGTGGATAATACATCCAGACTTCTTGACGCCAGCAATATTTTACAATTTCCACAAGAAACTCCAATTCCCTCTAAATCAATGCCACCCCAAACATCATCCAGAATAACTAAAACTTTGTTCTCCTTTTTCAACCTCTCCCGTAGATGACCCGCTCTGCCGGCTATGCTCTCCTCATCAAATCTCATACCCAACTTGTCTGCAATTTCCCCTTGAATCTTTTTGGGGTCAGGATTTTGAGTTACAGTAGCCATAACCACTTCATCAAATAGCTTATCCTCCAATGCTTGTCTACCAACTTCTTTGGCGAGTGTGGTCTTACCCACACCCCCCATTCCATACAAACCGATGATACTAATACCTTTATCGCGAAATGCAGACATTATTTTTCTTGAAGTAGGCATTCTGGACTCGTAGCTCTTGTAACCTTCAACAGCTGTGATTCCTTTCCATCTTGAAGTGACAGAGTAGGAAACCCTATCAAACCTACCTTTTTCCAGGAGTTGTTCAACGACCTTTGCCATGTCCATTGCCTTCTTGCTTATTTGGTAACGAAGCATGAAATTGGGATACAACCCATCAAAAAAACTCGTCTCTGCGTGCTCTTCAACATCAAAAGATCGACTTGCTTCTTCTACAATATCATGCACTGCTTTTAGCCACTTCCTGACATCAGCTTCCACTTCTTCCCCATTTCTTCTAGCATCATCAACCATATGCTGCACCCTCTCCCTGACAAGTACCAACTTTTCTACTTCGTCCTTTAGGCCCTGGATGTTGTCCATGTAATAGTATACATAAGCAATTACAGTCTTTATAGGACCAAGCAAGTACTCAACTATCATCGGTCCAATAGGAGCAATCAATTGGTCAATCAAGTAGCCCGCAACCATCAAAGCAATGGAAAGAACGATACTAGCCATTTCTACTTCCCTCTTCTCTCGTTTCTCTTCTTCTTTTTCCTTCGTCAGGACTGTGTAAAACGCCCCTCTTCAGAATATAGTGTGTAATCAAGAACAAATAACAGAGAGATCGACAATCAAGAGATAAAACTGAAGAGACTTACAGAGGAAAATTGAGATCGGAGGGACAAGAGATGGCCGGAAGAAATGTTGAAGAAATCAGAGACAAGTAATTTGATGCTGAATAAGTTTAGAAACAATTCTTACAGATCAGTTAACTTACAACATGAGATACTCAGAAAGGCTTTCTCACCCTGCTAGCTACCGAAAAAGCAAAAAGTTTGGGCTTTCCTTCCATCAGCTAGCGGCAAATGAACAAGGGAACAAATTCATAAAGAGAACAACAAAGCCCAATACAAGACATGGATGGCAGTAAAGATGTCCCTAGCTCAGCTCCTAAATACAAATAAAGGTGAACGCAGAAGGGAACTACGATCGACATGGTAATAAAGAAATGGTGGCAGGTGGGACATACAAAGTATAGGTGGGAATAGACGGTGACAGAGGACAGAACCTAGGAGTTTCATAAGCAGTATTACACTTCTTAATTGCAAAGTAATAAATTTTGAGACGTTGGTTTTTCCAGCACTTCTTAGAAATTTACGCTGCAAGTAACATGAGTCCAAATATCTGAATGTTTATTCCTGAAGAAATCTACCACATATGTCCTAGCAGAACCTGCATCAATCTCTAATGCCACTCGGAGTAAGACTCTTTTTATATGTATTATGGGAAGTTTGGTCTGGTGTGAACACAATTATTTTGCCACGTGGATTAAGATATATTAAAAAATCGTTATAAAATGGTTGGTTTTTCTTTTTTCTTTAGAGAATCAGTTAGACCGAGTAGTTCGTAAACACAATTGTCTAGGTAGCGTCTTCTAGGGGAGGGGTTAGTCAAGGAAGACCGCTGTTGAAACAAGCATCACATTCAATAATAAGCAGCAACCAGGAAAATCATAACTGCAGAAAAGTTTTCGGAGCAGTTATGCAAATTAATTAATCGTGTTGTACCTCGTAGCTTGTGGAGTAGATAACTAATAATTAGGAAAACATAGCCAATTCTTGGAACAGATTTATAAAAAGAAGAGAGCACAACACGTCTGGTGACCACCAATGCTTCCATCAAAATAAGGACACGTGTTTGGTGGAAAACCAGATAAGACTTCAGAGATAGTACCAAGGGCCATAGGCGAACGTCATTTCCTAAAGTGCACTTTGAATCTTCCAATCAAGTTTGAATGCGGTGGGAAAATATAAAAGCAATGCTTTCCTCCTTGTACGTCGTCCGCTTTCTGGAATTGCTATAGACTATTGCCTCCACCAGGAACCGGTAGGCCTAGGCATTAAATCCTACCCCACGAAGGAGCAACTCCGCCCTTTTGTTTGGGTGCTTAGAGAAATGAGAGTTTTGAAAGGGCAGGTAATTGAAATCAGCGTATAGGCCACATTACTAATAAAAGGGTAGATAAATTTGATGCCAAAAATTTGGCAAACCAGTTTCTTTATACCATGCCGGCTCTAGGGTACCTTTTCAGTTTTGTTTTTAGCAGAGAGTATAAGAGAGGGAATATTATGTAAAAGAGTGAGTGTATTTAAAAGTCTACTAATACGTAATTTTATTTCTATCAAATAGAGAGGTTGTTTTCTAATAAACCCACGTATGATAAGTTTAAGATCCTTAAGATCAAATTAAAATTTAATCAAAAAAGCTACTTTTGATCATAGATGAGAGTACTTTGGCAAAGTATAAAAATGCAAAATATAAAATGGTTAAATTTTTAGATAATTAAAAAATTGTAGGATAATAAGTCACTAAAAAAAATTATAATAAGGGAATGAGGGTGAGAAATATAATGTATGGATTAATGATTAATTTCCTATATAATAAATCTATTTAGAAAGTTCACTACATTTATGTTTTTGCTACCTATAACGTTGACTAACTCATTTGAGAAAGTTTTCCTAAAATTATTTATTATAAATATTTTTTATGTTAAGCCATAGTATTCTTATTAAATTAATATTAAATGTATAATTATTTTATAAAAGTACAATGATTACAAAGTTTAATATTAACAAATTAGATTGCACAATCATTTTTACTTTCTAAAAAGTTAAGATAAAAGTATAACAGAATCCAATGTTCTCTTTAATGTTTTATTTAGTTGTTTTCTAACTAATTTCTTTTAAGCCACTTTCCACTTTCCATTTTCAATTTATCATTTTCCCCTCTATAACTGAAGATTCAACAAACTTAACCCATCTATCCTTCAGCTATTAGTTTCCTATTCTCCCTTCAATTTCCATCTCCACACCAACAAGTTTTGCTCCTCCTTTTTTTTCTTATCTTTAGATCCTTTTATTTACCCAACTATCCTCTATTCTCCTCCTCCCAGTCTAATTGCTCCTCTCAAACCTTGCTTTATAGCTATTACAAGCCATTCTAACCTCACCCTAATTCAATCTCTTTATAAGGAACCTTTGGTTAACCCAGAACATCATTTTAAAACAGAAGAGTTCCCTGAAAACAATAGTTAGTTAAGAATATTTTGCTCCAAACAAAAGCCATGTCATCCAAATTTATTAAAAACCAAAGTAAAGGAGAGTAATAAAAGAAATGCATTATGGCTTTTTGGAGAGAACTGTGAGGTAATCTCTAACCACCAACATCATTACAATGGTATAATGTTGGTGGCATTTGACAGGAATAAAATCTTTATTCAGCATTCCTCCTAAGCTGATCAGTAATCCATCTTATAATGCCTTTTGTAAATAACCCATCACAAGTCAATATTTCCATTTTCTATGCAACAAACTTAACATTTCTAAGAAGCAATTTATGGAGTGAACTTTAAGCTTCCAAGGCTATTAACCAACTTCCTAGGATTATAATAGGGGAATTTAACAATAATTTTTATTCTAAGTTAATAGCTCTAGGAGAAATCTAAGGTAATTAAATGATGACTTAAGAGAATGTTTGAAGAAAATTGGAGTAACATATCTTAGATTTAAAGAACAAATTTTCACCTAGGATAATAGACAAGAAGAGACCTAGAAAATAAGGAGGAAACTGGATCGAGCACTAGTTAACAATGAATAGATGGCAAACTTCTCTCATAGTATGCCTTCTTTAAAAACTCCTTTAACTCATATCATTCCTATATAGAAGTCTCTAACTTCATTAATGAAAAGTGAGTCAAAGCCCTTTTTAAGTTTAACAACTTCCTTTCAACCACTCTAGGTTATGTATAAGCAATTGGGAAGGGAATACAAAAGTAATTTATAAGGTATAAGGACTATATTTGTACGCAGAAACTTAAAAGCATTCGTAAGGAACTAAAGCTCCTTAATAAAACAACCTTTTTGGACACTAATGAGGTAGTTAGAAAAACAAGAGAAACTCTCTCTAAAGCTCAGAAGGACCTATACAACACTCTCAATAATAATGTTCTAAAAGATATTGAAAAAGCACATCTCTATAACTGCACTCAAGCTCTTAATTTGTAAAATAATTGTTAGAACAAAGATTAAGAGTGATTTGGATTAAGGATTGTAATAAAAATACAATATTTTTATAACTCAATCACTGCTAGAGGGAACTAAAACAAAATAACTTTGTTTCTTAATGATTTAGGTATCTCTATCACTAATCAGGAGGATCTAAAGAAAGATACTTATAGATGAATCCTCTTATAGCTTTTCTTTATAACTTATCAAGTAGTATATAAGGATGCCTTTGAATGAGGACATAGGCATTAAAATTGAAAGATCTTTCATCAAAGATGATGTGGACAGAGATATCTTTAGTTATAATCCAAAAATAACCTTTAGATCATATAGGTATAATGCAACATTCTTTCAAAACACATATGGAATGAAATTGGTGAGTTGTTGATTGAAGTCATATTGGAGTTCTTCTTCAATAGAAAAATGCTGAAGGGAATGAATAGAACATACACATGTTTAGTTCTCAAAGTTACTAACTAACGTCTCTACATAATGTAATTTACAAGAACATCTTAAAGATGCTTGTAAATAGACTGGAGAAAGCTTTAAGAGGATTAATACACCCTAATCAAAGTGCTTTCATTAAAGGAAAGGGTATTAGGGATAACCTACTCATAATTTAGGACCTACTTGAGAACTATTAGAATGAGAAATCTATTTGAAGTGGTAAACAAAAGATTGATTTTCATAAGGCGTTTGACTATTTGCTGGCATTTGGTTTTCCAAATAATTTTACAGAATGGGTATGATAATGCCTAATTCCTAACTACCACTTCCTTTTTATTTTTTATTAATGGAGAAACTACTAGTATCTTCATTATTACAAAAGAAATAAGGTAGGGGGATCTTATTTCCCCTTTCCTCTTCACCTTTTAGGTGCAAGTCTTAACAGAATAGTTTCACACAAGATAGAGCATAAAGTAGGCTTCAAATATCATATAAAATGCATGTAGAACAAACAATTTAGCCTTGTTTTTACTGATGATCTACTATTATTGAAATAAGAGATCTATACAAATTTTGATGTGTTTTTTGTAAGAATTCAAAATGATTTTAGGCATGGGTATAAAAAACTTTAAGAGTAAACTTTATAGTTCTAGAGGAGCAACTGATTTTATACTTTCTAAGAGTATCTAGATGTCAAGTAGTACATAACCCTTTTAAATAATCAAGCATACCAATTACTTCCAAGAGACCATTATATATAAACTGCTAATCAATCCTTGATGCTATTAAATTGGTAATTACCAAAACAGATTCCTCACTTATGTTGAAAAATTATAAATGGTAATATTTGTTCTTAGTAATATGCACAATTATTAGAGAACACATATCATGCTTCCTAAGATCATAGTCAAAGAAATTGAAAAGGTTATTAAGAAGTTTTTCTAATCATGAAATGCATCCATAGGGAAACAATCCGTGGTGAAATGGTCAGACATTTGTGTCCCCAATCATGAAGGAGGCTTATGGTTCACCAGAATTCACATAATAAAAAATGCTCATAATTAAAATTATTTAGAAGAAATTTAATGACAAATAATCCATTTGGGTGAAATAAAAGCATTCCCATCACTTAAAAATAACTAACTTTCAGAACTCCAAAGAAAAATGGATAATTCTTATACTTTAAACCAAATATTAAAACTAAAGAATCTTATAACATTTGACTTTAAAGTAATCATAGGAAATAGGAAAGATATCTAGTTCTAGTATGAGAAATAGTGTGAATTAGGTCCCCTACATACTATTCCCAAAGCTCACTTAATCCATTATGTTGGCCCCTAGGTTTTTTTCGTTGAATTAAGCATGAATTAAATGAATTATGAGGTTTTGATAAATTAATTTTTTGGAGTTTAATTATAATGTTAATGTTAGTAGGATTTTTATTATATGGTTTAGTTGTATTAAGTAGCAAGAAGATTGAAGGGTATTTTTGGAAGATCACTTAAGCTTAAAAGAACATAAGCTTACAAGGAAGGGTAAAATAGACTTTTTGCACTCATTAAGAGTAGAATTGGAAGAGGGAAAAGTGTGTCTTGTGCCTTAAATGAACAAAAACGTGAT
>JAOSBO010000003.1:24176733-24194726 GCA_027563915.1 Erythroxylum rotundifolium
CCCGTGACGAGGCCCATGGGCCGGTCAACCCGGGCCAAAACCCGTTGACCGGCCCATGGGCCGGGCGGGCCGGGCCGTAATTGACATCCCTACTTAGGGTCCCCTATACTAGAAGCTCCTATAAGTGAGAATTTGAAAGCAATCAAAGGTAACTCTGCTAATCATAATTCCATAGCCTCTCCTATTGTTAAAATTCAATCAGAGCCTAATAAAAACAATGAGTTTAAAACTATTTCTTGAAGGAAATCTAATAAAAAGAAAAGGAAAATACTCCTTCTCTATAGATATGATAATTATGTTTAAGAATGTTCGAGGAGTTCATTACCCCCGAAAATAATTGGCACTTAGGAATTATGTATATGCTAATAAGCCATTCCTTTTTGGTATTTTAGAGAATAAGTTGAAAAAGGGCAATTGTAAACACTTGGAATTATTAAGGAATCATTGGAAAGAAATAGCCAATCATCAAAGTCATTATAATGACAAAATTGTGGTTGCTTTTAATATTAAAAAGATTAAGATACTTAAATGTTTAGTTACTACTAAATCAACAATAACAACACCCGGTGAGAGCCTCACAAAAATGCAGGGTCTGGGGAGGTTTAATAATACGTAGCCTTACCCTTACAAAGTAGAGAGATTGTTTTTGATAAACCTACATATAATACAAAAAAAAGATAATACAAAACATAAATAGATAAGTCTACATAAAATAATAAAAATTTTAATTTAATCTATAATAAAGTACAAATGAAACTCACTACTTAATTACTAATTAACTTAATCACCTATCAATTAAATTGAAGCAGAAATAAAAAGTAGTTCAAGTAATGTTTGTCTATGCTTACAATCTTATCTTTTAGAGGATTGCTCTCTATTATAAGCTTTAGAACTTAGCTCTTCTATTAAGTCCCTAAGCCTCTTCTATCAAATCCGTATGTATCATTTTAGAGGGCTTCAATAATATGTTGTGTCCTTATAAACCTGAGGCAACTCTTGTATCAAAAACCATCCCAAGGATTTTAGGAATTGTATGGCAAGCATTTAGGTTACATATTTAAGTATGGAAGAAGATGACTTTACACGGTATAATAATAAAAAAGGAATATAGTTCTTAAAAGGAAAAAGATAGATAAAGCATTAGTTAATGATAAGTGGATTAAAGTTTTCCTTAAGAGAAAAACTTATTTAATAGTGTTTTTTAGACCATTCACATATTGATGTCTATATTTCAAACAATTATATTGAAAGGAAGTTTCCTTTTATTTTAATAACTATCTTGTAGATTTTAATGGATATGATGAAGTTATTCATAAAGGCCTTAACTTTGAAGCTCAAGAACATAAACTTTTGTTTTTGTATGAAAAAACTTATTCATATGATGGAAGAGCTTAGATCTCTCAATTTTGAGAAAGTATGCAACATAAAATATTTTTTCAGTAGTGCAAAGGAAAGGCTTCAAAGAGTTCAATCCTAACTCCATTTGAATCCAACTAGCCTGGTCCTCCAAGTAGAGGAAAATTCTTGTCTCCAAAACTTCATTAAGGCAATGAATTATAGACATTGTCTCTTAATATAGAGATTTAGGATTCTCTAGTCAAATAATGGTGATAATAACTCTAGTCTTTTTCAAAAATTAGTGCTTTCAATAAGAAATACTAATAGAATTATGTCTATAAGAAATGGTTCTGATGTTTACTCCATACAAAAATGATTTTCTTAAAGAGGTTTTCTTCAACTTCTCTTATACTTTAAGGTTACCAACTGCTAGAATCTTATCAATTTAACTTCTCAAATCAATCATTCAAGAACATATCTTATCCCAAGAAGTTGATTTGCTTTCAAGGCCTTTTAATGGTCTAATGTGGAAATATCATCTCTAATCTTATTGTATATAGTTTAAAATTAATACTAGCAACACACGTTGATGCATCTTAGGGTACTCACATTTTTAAAAATGGGAGACAACATTTTTCTTGCTGAAGAATTGTTTAAAAACTATAACAGGAAGTATATAAGTAGGAATTTTTCACTTAAAGTATAATTCCACAAATCATTTGAATCCTTGATTTAAATTTCATCTTGAATTGCAAGGTATTTAATTGTCCTCCTATCTTTATTGGTTAGGTAGAGCAATGCATCACATCAGTATCTTACGATGTACTAGTTAATACAAGATAACTAAGGAATTTAGACATGGCAACTCCATATCCCCATACCTATTCACCTTTCATATAGAGGTTCTTACAAGGATTATTAGGTGGAACATCAGATATGGGAAGTAATTTAAATTCCACTAGAAATGTAAAAAATTAAAGGCAATCATTTTATCCTTAACTAATGATTTAATCTTTTTATAAAAGCTGACGCATGCTCCTTGATAAGTATGATTTACATTATATTTTTGGGTTTAGTTTGTTATGTAATTGAGTGTTAATTTAATTGTTTAGTATGTGTTTAGGCTAGAACGGTGTTGTTTTGTTAATTAATTGTGTTCAAGTGTTTTTTATGGGTTAGTTAAGTATTTAAGTTTAAATGTTAAGTTTTTGAGGTACCTTGATGTGTTTGTTAGTGTTTCAGGGTCAGCATCGAAGAATGGAGAAGTTTCAAAGACTCTTGGGCTTAAACAACAGCCTACAATCGTGGCACAATGACAAAAACACTGCATCCAGCCCACGACCATAACATCTTGACAGAAGACTATGACACAACCCATGATCGTGACAAAAAGCCAAGATCACGGCCGTGATCATGGCATATAAGGCCACAATCGTGGCTTGCATCGGCCAGACACAGAAACAAGTGAAAACATTAAGTTTTGAGGGATTTTTTGGACCATTTCGACCCCAAAAAACTAGAGCTGCTAAGGTATTTAAAGAACAAGAAGAATACAGGGAGAGAAGATTTTGCATCAGCCACAATTTCAAAACCCTAGAGAGTTTTATCGAGAAATTAAGAAAGCAAACAAAAGAAGAGAGACGTGGAGAAGAAGCCTACACAAAGTACTTCATAGAACAAGAGATTTCCTTCTGCCACTGCCTCCATCATCCATTCCGAGCCTATTTCTTGTGTAGTTTTAATTTCTATGATTGTATAGAATTTGGGATAGTCGTTGATGATAGATTTGTGAATGCTGAGGATTGTCTAGACTCACCTTTCGGATATTTTTTCTTTAATATTAATGAAATTTGATTGTTGCATTTTTATTGGATTTCTCATTATTTAAATTCTGCACTTTATAATTTGGTAATAAACTGAGATGGTGAATCAAGTAAAAATCATTCAATTGGGCTAACGAGAGTTAGGTAATTTAACAGAATAAGAATCAAATCAAACAGGTAAATTTGTGTAGAGAGAGATCTTGCATAGGTTTTCAGTAACTTTTTGGACAACTTGAGATCTAATTTAGGTTTTGGATAAATTATGAATTGAGAGATTGCAATTACCATAATATGATTAGGGTTAATAATTACAATTAGTAGGTATAACTTAAGAAAGAGTAATCAACCCTAGTACCATCCAGAACTGGTAATCCATTAAATTCATAATCAGTTAGGTTTTCATTAAAGTCAGATAAATTTTACCTTTCATCAATACACAATTTGGAAGTCTAAGTAGGTCAATTAGCATAGGCAATGTCTACTCGGAATGTAGGAACCCTTCAAAACAATATCGAGTCTAACCCGATCATGGTTATCAGTCAGACCCAAAAAAAGGAACCTGAATAAGTGAAGGAATATGGAGTCAGGGAATAAGGTCAAGTAATTAAAGAATTTCTTCAAAGTGGGCCCGTAATTGAGCTAATTAAGAAAGACCTGAAATCCCATACTCTATTTTTGCTCAGCGGAAGTCATCTGGAAGTAGGGCAGTGAGGAATTTAAAGGAGATTGAATTAAACAAGGTTGAGGAAGTCACAAAATAACTACAAACAAAGCTCACACTAAAGGAATCTGTCAAGAAGAAGGTTAAGGAGTGAATATCGGAAGAAAATGCAAACATCGAATAGAAGAAAGAGGACCCAGGGGATTTTTATATTCCTTGTAGTATTAATGGAGTCATCATAGATAGAGCATTCGCGGATTTAGGAGCAAGTATTAACATGATGCCCCACACCTTTAGTCAGAAGTTGGGGTTAAGAGAGTTAGTACCCATAAAGATGTTAGTAAAAATGGTTGATAGAACAGTTCATCGACTGAAAGGTATTATTAAGGATATGCATGTAAAAGTTGATAAATTTACGTTTCCCATAGATTTCTATGTATTGGATAATAAGGAAGATATGGAAACCCCTATGGTTCTTGGACAACTATTCTTGGACACTAACTCTGAGGAGAGGAAAGGAGCAATTAACCTTCGAAGTTTCAAAGAAAGACTAAAGTTGTCCTTTACCTCCAGCAATTATCAAGGAGACTAAACCTCGAGGAGAATGGGAAGATATCGAGGATCCTAGTAATACATTCAGAAAGAATAGATCACATAGAAGAAGACAAGAAAAGGAGAATCACAAGGAAGTTGGAATTCATAGCATGGTAGCTCAAGTATAAATTGTGAGATTAGTTACTGCACTACCATCGCATCATTCATTCGAACCACCGTGAGCTAAAAAGAGCATCGAGCTACTCTCATTAACAGAAGCGCTGCATATGAGGCAACCTATAGAATTTTATTTTTATTGATTGTTTTTATTAGAAAGGTTGAATTTTGTAGTTAAGATTATTTTATTTCCAAATAAAATCGGAAAGCAATAGGATTTCGAGATAAATTGGATGATCGATCAATTACACAAAGAGAGGTGCAAGGACCATAAAAGAATTAACAAGTGTGCAAAGGAATTGTGAAAAGAGCAAAAGAAGAATTGGTGGAAGGCCACGATCGTGGCCTACAACGAGGTAGGAAAGGGAAGTATGCAAATTTTAAAGAAAATTTTACCATTTTACCCTCCAACCACCTTTATATTCATTTCTAATTTCACTTTTCATTCATTTTCACTTTTACTTTATCTCTCTAGATTTGAACTTCCAAACACTCTCACATCTTTCTACAAAAATTTTAAACTTCCAAATTTCTTCCAAACTCAACCTTTTCACAAGCAAATATGTCGAGGATTAAGCAATCAGTTAGATGGGAGCAATTATTGGGACAAAACCAAATAGCAGGGCGAGGGAGAAGGAATAGAGCAGAGATTTCATAGCCCCCTTCCTGATCTACACAAAGGAGAAAAGTATTCATTTTTGATCCCTTAATACTAGACAAATAGTAGTCCCTAAATATTTTGATTTTGAAACGCTCGATAGGTTAGAATTACGTGATAGGGTAGAAAACTTAGCTAAACGAATCTAGTGGGACAAATTTATGCATTTCCAATTTCCTATCTACGAGGAGCTCACTTTGGAATTTTCACTTCCCTTTCCTATGAACCTAGGAACCCCAAAAGAATTATGGTTTAGGTTGCAAGGACGACCCTATAAGTTGAACATAGAAATCATGTGTGATATGTAAGGGTTCCTTGAATCCTCCATTATCGATCAACATGATGATTGTTATCCTTCTTGCTATTGGAACGAGCTCAGTAGAATAGAGCAATTTCATGCCAAAAGAGCCCATAACAACATAATAAGGACCCATAAACACTTGTTGTTGCACAAATTCATGCGTCAGCTAGTTCTTGATAAAGCAGAAACCAACCACAAAGGAACTCATTGTGATCCATGAACCATAGCATTTTAGTGTGCACATCCACATATGTGTCAAACGCTATTATTACAACTTTGTGCAAGAGGAGCAACAATTTAGGTATGGGGACCTAGTTTTTGTCATTGCTAAATATTATGGCATAGATTGTAGTAGGGTAATTGTCCATCTCTTTGACATCCTAAACCATTACCATTTATGGTGGTCCTTCAATCCTTCAATCCTATAATATGGAACTCTGGAGATCAACGAAAAGGCACATGTAAGGATCAGGGCTAGTCAGGCGATTTCGAGTACAGCACCGCCTCAGCAGGCAGAAGAGGATCCGAGTAGTGAAGAGTCTGAGGAGGAGGAAGAAGCAGAAGATCAAGGCTGGAAGAAAGTCGTAGAGGCAATCTTCGCAAACAACAAGATAGTTACTGATACACTTGTGGAGCACACCAGAATGATGAAGGAGTTTGCCCAAACACAACAATGACAAAATCGGGATATCCGCGGATCCATCGATATTTCGAGTCTTAGGGCATTCAATTGTCACCTCTAACACCATCCCAGCATCTCCATGAGATTTTGCCTAGCCCCCTTTCTTTTTCAAATTAGTCTTCATCTTTATTTTTTATTTGTATTTTTATTTTCTGTTCTTACTTTAATTTATGTGTTTGTTTTTCCCACAATATATTGTTCAAGTGTGGGGAGGGTTATCTATTTTCCTTTGAATTTGATTAGGCACATTGAATAATAGTTGTTAGGTTGTATTTTGTGAATTGTGTCAACGTGTCAATGGCTTAGATGGATTGAAATTGATTTAACTTTGAGCATAGTCTATTAGGCTGTAAAGAATCATTAGCTCGCAAAATTAGTGAATTAGGATCTTCGAATAAATATACAGCTTAATTAGGATTTAGTGTAAATTTGTCACCTTCTAAATTGTCACATTCATTCATAATTTGAGACTTTTCAACTTAAGTAACTTTACGAGTATTTTTCATGGAAACTAGCATCTAAAACAATAAGGTACGTAATAAAAATAAAAAATTGTTGTTAAATAAATAACTATTCTACTGACCTTCGAGTTATGAATAGAGCTAGTAGCCAGTTGAGAATGTGATATAGCTGAGTAATTGGATCAACAGGCATCATAAATGTGTGCTTCCGTATTAAAAAGCTATAATGACATTCCAACCAAGCTGTTTAATAAAAATGACTTAGTCAAGTAATCTGATCGACATTCATTACCAATGTTTGCCTCCAAGTAAATGACTAGGTTCTTAGTTAAATAAATTAAATTAAATTAAAAATGAGTGTTCTTAATAAAAACCTACCGAACTTGTAATAGCTTGACTTTTCATGAAAACGTACCTAGGAATAGTTACAAAGTATGAATGACCAAAGAATTATTAATGTGTGTGTGTGCAACTGAAAAGGGTAAATAAATTAACACTTGGATCTGGATTAATTTGCATATTTATTTCAAAGCCCCTAGACGCAGATTTTGCATATTACTGATTTGATATAACTTGAATAATTGTGTTTAAAGTTAAATTCATTTCATTAGATTGAAGCCATTGTCTCATTTTTGCATTGTGTATTGTGTGATTTCTTATGTGTTTGTTATTTTGTTTGTTTGAGGACAAGCAAACGTTTAACTGTGGGGATGTTGATAAATATGATTTGCATCCTATTTTAGGGTTTAGTTTGTTATATAATTGAGTGTTAATTTAATTATTTAGTATGTGCTTAGGTTAGAATAGTGTTATTTTGTTAATTAATTGTGTTCAAGTGTTTTTTATGGGTTAGTTAAGTCTTTGAGCTTAAATGTTATATTTTTGAGGTACCTTGATGTGTTTGTTAGTGTTTTAGGGTCAACATCGAAGAATAGAGAAGTTTTGGAGACTTTAGGACCGAAACAACGACAAGATCGTGACAGAAACACTACAGCAAGCCTATGGGCCACGATCGTGGCAAAAGACTATAACACAAGTCATGATCATCATAGAGAGCCAAGATCATGGCCATGATCATAGCATGTAGGGCCACAATCGTGGCCTATGTCGGGAAAATGCAGAAACAAATGAAAACATCAAGTTTCGAGGGATTTTTCAGACCATTTCGACCCCAAAAAACCTTAGGGTTGCTAAGGTATTTAAAGAATAAGAAGAATACAAAGAGAGGAGCTTTTGCATCAGCCACAATTTCGAAACCCTAGAGAGTTTTATCGAGAGATTGATAAAGAACATGAAGGAAGAGAGATGTGGAGAGGAAGGCTACACGAAGTACATCCTAGAATAGGAGGTTTCCCACTGTTGCTGCCTCCATCATCCATTCCGAGCCTATTTCTGGTGTAGTTTCAATTTTGATGATTGTATAGAATTTGGGATAGCCGTTGATGACAGATTTGTGAATATTAAGGATTGTCTAAACTCACATTCCAGATATTTTATCTTTGATATTAATGAAATTTGATTGTTGCATTTTTATTGTATTTCTTGTGATTTAAATTCTATACTTCGTAATTTGATAATAAACTAAGGGGATGAATCTAGTGAAAATCATTAAATTAGGCTAACGAGGAGTTATGTAATTTAATAGAACAAAAATTAAATCGAACCGGTAAATTTGTGTAAAGAGAGATCTTGTATAGGTTTTCGGTAGTTTTTTGGATAACTTAAGATCTAATTTAGGTTTTTGATAAATTGTGAATTGAGAGATTGCGATTCTTATAATCTGATTAGGGTTAATGGTTATAACTTGAGAGAGAGTAATCAATCCTAAGACCGTCTATAACCGGTAATCCATTAAATTCATAATCAGTTAGGTTTTCATTAAAGTCAGATAAAACTTCCCTTTCTCTCAATTGGTAGTTTTTATGTTGATTCTTGATTTGGTGTTGAATATGCTATCATGTTTATATTGTCGAATTGATTCTTGGAATTGATTGCGTGATTGAAATACTTTCGTGCTTTAGTTTTGTTATTCGAATTATTGTGCATTAAGTTTAGCCTTACATTTTTAGGATTAGATTAACCCTCCTTATGGGATCGACACTTTAGGTACTACACAAACGACTCATACGCATGCAAAATATCGAGGTTAAATTATTAAAGCTTTTTCATATCAAAAACTTGCAATCACTCCTTAAGAGCCTAAAAGAATGACTTAAATTCTTTTAAATGCCTATTTGGCTTAACCATCATTAAAGAAAAAGAGGAATGTATCTATCAGCTATTACACTTCACAATGACACATAGTTCTCCTATATAATTGGAATGAAGTTCTTAAAGCATCCCTTTATATATTTGGGCATTCCCATCTCTTGAAAAAGCCATCATTCATTAACTTTCATCCCCCAATTTGCCTTAGATATAACCCTTTGTTTTCTTTTTGTCTTTTTTAGTCAAAACTCATATGAATTTGCTCATTCGTACAACAAATTTAAGAGGGATTATTCTTGATCTTTACTCTAATAAGTTCATTTCATATTAAGGAAAAGAACTTATACCGTCTAGAGGTACCTGTGGAGCTAGATTTAGAACCTTTAAAGCTCTTAAGCATTTCAGAAAGAAAAAATTTCTCTCCAAGTGTAGTTTCTATCAATGTTAACAAGCTACTTGGGAAAACTTCTTCTCCTCCTCCTTCTAGCAAACTTCAATCTCCATCTAGAATCATAATTTTGACATTTTAAATCTTCTACCTTTTCCTATAACTTCTTCTTCCAAAGCCTATATTAACTCAATAGGTCAAAAACTCTTTTTTATTCTCCATAGAAACTCTCACTCATCACTTGACTCTCCCTTATGGCTTTAGAACTACTATTTTAGACCAAGCTTTTCTCTAAATAAGATATATACTTAACTAGGTTCCCATTTATTAACAAACCAACACAATGTTAGGTTATAAGGATGGCCCCCGATTCAAAAGATAAAGGTTTTCACTTTCAGAAGGAAAAAACATAATATCATCTCTTATATAAATTTTAAAAGATGGAGCGATAAAGTGGAATTTAAATTAGTTGGTGCATTTGCAAAAAAAGAGCTAACATACTTTTAAATGCAATTATGGTCATAATAAGCTAGAAAAGGTAAGGTTAATAGATATGTTAACAAACGAATAGGATATATTTAAATTTAATTCAAAGACAAATATGATAAGAATAATGGAACCTAGACCATGGTACATTAATGGTAAACCAATATTCTTACAAAATTGTCACCCAAGGATGGATATAGGGATCCTCAACAAAAAATATGTTTATAATCGGATTAATTTCTATAATATCCTATTAGATTATTAAGCCATATTAAGATAAGTAGGAAAATTGATTTGCTTAAATGAACACAGAGCTAGCATACAAAGAATTGGTTATGCTCAAATAAGTTTAGAAGTTAGAGATGTAAAGAGATCTACCAAACACTTTTAGCATTATAAAATTGGATAAAGAAAGAAGTATGTCTAACACAAAAATACTTTTAAGTTACAAATGGATAAAAAAATTATCTAAGGAAAAAAATATAATGGAGACTAGTAAGGAAGGTGTTCAGATCGGGTTAATATCAAGTACTAATGGGGGATGAAATCAAAGACCTTAATGAAATGAAAACAACTGCAGAAGTTACAGAGAGCTACTTACCTAATACATATAAGAAAAAGACATATTATAAACTTATATCATGAAAGGGATCAACATAAGAAGAGGAGCAAAATCTAAAGATAGCCCTAGATGAAAAGCAAATAACCAAACCATATGAAATTCACTACTTACAAGAAGTATCCCTAAACCCAAAACTACTTCAGTAAGCAGACATCTTTGTAACCAACACTAGGAAAAACCCTAAAAGAGAACCAAAGAATAAGGCTTTAAGTAGCTCTATAAACACCAATGCATGTCAACTATTGGATTAAACTTAAAAGGGATAAATAACCTTTAAAAAGAGCAAGCATTCCATAAGTATATGCTTACTAAGAAGCCAATTTTTTAAATCCCATAGAGATCAAAATAAAAACCTCTAAACTTTAAGAGTATTTATATTATATCAAGTTTAATAAGTAAACCTAAAGCTCACTATAATGGTAGAATTATAGTTTCTAAAAAAGTCAAGATTCATCAATGTAACTTATCAAATTAGTTTATACCTTACCCAATAATTATGCTAAATATCAACTTGATTTATATTGTAAGCTTAGAATCCTAAAGTAGATGATTATAGCTAGATCTTAACTCAATATAACTAGATGTAACAAGCCCCTAGTCAGTCATTTGAGACCTTAATTATACTCTTTTTACTTAAGAATCGCAGGTACTACTAGTAAGAATGAGTCCTAATTATGAAGAAATTCAAGAAATGCACCACTAGTCTAGGATTTTTTTCTATCTTAGATATCTAAGAAAGTTATTTACTTGATTCAACAACTAATTGAGCAGGTGGATCCTAGTAAAAAAAATTGGATAGAGTTCTAGTATATGTAAGTTGGCACTCCATATTTCTAAATAGCTAGGCGCATTTTAACTTATCCCCTAACCATAGAGATAAAAATTAGAAAACTCCCCTTATAGAAGAAATTTTTATTTAAAATTAATAAATATTTTCTTAATCCATAGGGTTAAAAAAAGCTATTATAAGAGGATTAAATGCTAAAGCTAGAGAATATAAAGCTTATAAATGTATAAGGAGACTAAAAACAATTAAAGAGGAGCCCAATATGCTTAACAAGAATAATCATAGAAATATAACACTTCCTAAGAATGAAGCATCAACTCACTTGACATTAATTTAAGAATAAATATACTCAAACCCTAGGGATGAGGCTCTAAAAATGATGGAAAGTTAAGCTCTCTTTAATTATACTCGATTGCTAGACATAAAGATTTTGCTTGTAAGGGAAAAATCAAGGAATCCATAACTAAAAGAATGGGGACATGAATTCTAGATGTTTTAATTCCCTCCTTGCAAGGAGAAATATCAATAGTTTTATTCTGCTTAAAAATTCTAATAAAACACAAATCACTAACCCCTAAGAAATGGAGGAGTTAGCTTATAATTTTAAAGGTATACTAGACATTAGTAATAAGGATGTTGTTTCCATATAGGATATAAAGAACATTTTCCCTTAACCAATCTCAAGCGTTTATACCTTATAGCTACTTGAACCTATAACAAGAATAAAAATCAAGGAAACTTGCTTCAGTTTAAGGGGTAACAAAGCATCGGTCCCAATTGATTTGATACAATATATTTTTTCACAAAATATGAAACTTGATAGGAGACACCATTACAGAGGCAGTCTTAGACTTCCTTAGCAAAGGCATTATGCTTTAAAAGGTGAATAAAACCCATATCCTTAATGCCTTATTTTTTTTAGCTTAGGCTAATATCATACTATAATGTGATTTACAAAATAATCTCTAAGCTTCTAGCTTCAAGGTTGAGGAATACATATCCACATTATAATGCCTTTATACTAGGAAGTAGCATTAGAGACAAAATCCTAATTGCTCAAGAGCTGTTTAAGAAGTACCATAGAAGAAAAGGAATCAAGTGTTATGCATCAAAGATTAATTTCCATAAGGCATTTGATACAATTAGTTGGAATTTCATTTTCACTATCCTTAAAATATGAGGATTTTTTATACAATATATCAAATAGATATATGAATTGATTTCTACTCCATCATGAAATATTATAATCAACGGAGAATTAACTAAAATATTCAATAGTGCTAAGGGGTTAAAAAAAGGTAATCCTTTATCACCTTATTGCATGGAAGCCCTAACAAGAATTATTACAACCATATTGACAAAAACAACCAATTAAGTATCGTTGTAAATATGATAAACAAATAATTTTCAGTCTTTCTTTGTTGATGATTTCTTTTTGTTTTTTCTACACTCCTAATTCTATCAAATTTCTAACTAAATCTTTGATTGAATTCGAACTTTGATTGAATTCAAAAGCTACTTTGGCTTGTCTATCAATTTAAGAAGAAGTAGCATTTTCTTATCTGCAGACTCATCCATGATAGGTGAACAAATATATTTATTAACATATTTAAGTAAGAGAAACTCCCTTTAAAATACTTAGGTATCCCATTGACAACAAATAGGTTGACATATTATAACAAGTTTTGGCTTTATTTATCAGGATTCACCGGAGAGGAGCCAAAACCGCGAAAGCTCCACATCCAAAGTCAAATAATTTATTATGAACATAAAAAATTTAACAGAAGCCATGACATTTGTCATGCTGCTGATACCTCTGAAACCTGATTCGTCAACAAATATCTTCAAGCTGTCTCTCACCATTCGTTGTTGTTCATTGCATTAACCTCTGGGAAAGCTTTGAATTACCACGTTTTTCATCGTGATCCTATCACTGTTGCCCCACCGTTAACATACCAATAGCTATGCCTTGCGATGGTCATCCTTTCCGCCTTTTAGAAATCGGTGTCATATCTGCTCAGGACCTGGTTCCTGTCTCCAGGTCCATGCGCACCTATGCTGTTGTTTGGCTTCATTAAGAACGAAAATTGACCACCAAGGTGGATCAGTGTGGCCACATAAGCCCACAATGGAACGAAAAGTTTGTGATTCGTGTGGATGTCACATTCTTGAATGCAGATTCCACCGCCATCATGATTGAAATCTATGCCGCTGGATGGCTGCGAGATGTTCGGATAGGTACTGTCCGGGTTCTGGTCAGAAATTTGTTTCCTTCCCATAACAATAACTCCAAAATGCACTTCGTTGCTGTTCAGATTCGTCGACCATCAGGCAGGCCACAAGGAATCCTAAAAATGGGAGTGCAGATTGTGGAGAACACAATGCGTAGCATGCCTATGTTAACTGAACTTAGCAACTCTGCTATCGGATTCGATGACCTTCTTGATGCAAGCAAGAATGATAAACAAGGAATGAAGAAGAAGAAAGCTCAATTGCGTCGGTCGAAGAGTGACAGAACTGAAATGACAACGCAAACTGACGACTATGGTATAAACGGTAATGGTCGTCGAGGTTCTTCAGTTGTTGGTGGTGGGTCGTTGATAAGTTCTATATTGAAATTACATAACAAAGAGAATGATAATGGAAATGGAGGCAATTGCTATGGCAGCATGGTGAATGGATCACTGTGTTCCGACATGGGGGCTTCTGCTTCGGTGGTGGCAGCAGCAATAGCAAAGGGTTGATACAAACTCCAGGGAACGCAGATACAAAATACTCAGATGGTGCAGGGAGCTCAATACTCGACGACTGGACAGAAAATGATAGTGTGGAAGGACAACGGACGAAGCTAGAGAGATGGACAGCTGAGCTTTCCTCAGATAACGATAGGGACAATGGTCAGGAGCATTCGAAATCAAGCAGACAGACGCGGAACAGGATGAGAACTGACGGCAGAAGACCGTTTTCGTGCTTCAGTACCGTTTTCGGGATTGAAATCTCCATTACGTGCGGTACAGGTAGCAAAAAGAAAAGATACGGCAATGGGAAAGTATATAATCTTGGTTCTGTCAGCAGCCAATCATAAGGTCTCATAAAATACGGTGGATTAGCTTTAAATGTTTTTATAGGAATGATGATCCTGACGCTATTGCAGATTTGGATTCTCATCATTTGCTGAATCTGGTTGATACTACAACTATAATTCATTGATTGTAGAGAATATGTAATAAGCAAAGCTTGGTGCACATATATATATAGATCAAGTTCTTGGGTCAGGAACATTGTATAGGGAGGTGATTACATTTTTCCTTTTGTTAGTCTGTTGGGTTGAGGGGACACAAGCAAGCCACGTTCCGTTCAGTGAGGGTAGTGTTTTAATTTAAGTTGTAAACTAGGTTTCGTGGGGCTCCTTTACTATTTGTCACAATAATATTATTTCATATTCAATATCAATTTTCAATTCATAAATTTAATTAAAAAATATTTTGTGGTTACTGTCAAATAAGATAAAAAAGAATAAAGAATATTAAATGTAGTAGGATAAATATATTAATTATGATAAAAAAGAAATTAATTCCTTTCCTCTTGACATTCTTTTCTTTTCCCTTCTCCCCATTTCCATAGAGCTAGATGTAAGATTTTCTCGAAATATTTCTATTGTTCCTACTGTTTAGAAATGTTTAACCCGTTAACCACGCAAACATAAACGCTCATACTTCATTAATTTCATCTTTTGTGATGGGCAGAAGTGACGAAGCAATTTTAATATATTTTGGCCCATATCCTCTTTTCCACGTAACAAATACTAGACACCATCGCATTGCTAGAAGATTCAAAATTTCAGAGAGCTGGATACCATCGGAGCAATAGCTGAAAGAATTTCTGTTATGCTTTCGTTGCTAAATATAGTGAATAATATACATATGTCTTGTTTACACGTAAATGAACTTGTGTTTTGAAATGCATGCTTGATTTTTTTTTTTCATTTGGTATTAGAGTACTGTGCCTCTGCTTTGCTTCTAACTGTCTGAGAATAAATGCCTCTATTATGCTCTATTTCTGGTTTTCTTTTTTATCGTGTGAGCTGAGCTTGAGTTATTGAATATTCTCGACATTTGTGTACACGATGGACGTTAGAATCACATTTTGGTACTCCATGTTCCACCCAATGGTGACTGGACAATGAAGAGAGGAGGGACGATGATGATCGTACATGGGGCCTTCGGAAGTCTCCAGCCATACAATGTTGCATGTTTCGGTTTCTAGCGTCTCACGCTTCTCGGCTGGTCGTCATCGTCCCATCTCTGCCATCCTCAACTTTCTGGCGACTGTCGCGCCCCTGCTGCCGTTGGGTTGGAGCTGAGTCACACCAACCCAGCTGGAGGTTAAAGACGAAGTTTTTTTTGGGGAAAATTACTAATTTATTAATTCTTTAATTTTGTTATTATTAGTAATTGTTGGGTTAATCAAGACCTAGCCTATTTTGTTGTGATTTTAATTATAAAATCATTTTGGTATTAATATTTTGTGAAAATGTTAATTTTTGATTTGTTTGTCTATATTGGAATTAAATTTGACATGTTAGTTATAATTGTTTAATTATTTGCACAAATTATATGTGATTAGTTGAAAATTGTGTGTATAAATTCATGATCATTATAGAAGCAAAATTAGATTAAATAATTTGCACATTGTTATTAGATTTATTTGCATTATTTATTAATTGATGCAAATGTTTAAGCTTTATTAGGATTATATATTTAGTTTTAAGATCACATTAAATCGTTCATTATAATTAATCATACTTAATATGATAAAATCTATCCACAAGAATTTTGTTATATTTGTATGATTAATTAGGATGAAATATCGGATTATATTTCTTAATCTACCCACAGGAATTAAGAAAACAAACATAATTTAATAGCTTTATTATTATTAGTAATTGTTGGGTTAATCAAGACCTAGCCTATTTTGTTGTGATTTTAATTATAAAATCATTTTGGTATTAATATTTTGTGAAAATGTTAATTTTTGATTTGTTTGTCTATATTGGAATTAAATTTGACATGTTAGTTATAATTGTTTAATTATTTGCACAAATTATATGTGATTAGTTGAAAATTGTGTGTATAAATTCATGATCATTATAGAAGCAAAATTAGATTAAATAATTTGCACATTGTTATTAGATTTATTTGCATTATTTATTAATTGATGCAAATGTTTAAGATTTATTTAAGCTTAAGGTAATGTGAGTGATTAATATGATTTTAATTAATTAAGAGTAGCCACAGCATCTCAAATTAAGTAGGATTATATATTTAGTTTTAAGATCACATTAAATCGTTCATTATAATTAATCATACTTAATATGATAAAATCTATCTACAGGAATTTTGTTATATTTGTATGATTAATTAGGATGAAATATCGGATTATATTTCTTAATCTACCGGCCCATAGGAATTAAGAAAAGAAACATAATTTAATAGCTTTGTCATAAAGTTATAGATGAATCTAATTGAGTAGAACTTTAACCCACAGGCAAGTCTTATGTTACTAGATTCATCTATTAAAAGCTTGATTTACATTGGTAAAGCATGAATCATTATTGGTCTCAAATTATAAATAACAAGCATATATTTCGAACTTGCAGTTACTCAGAGTGTGAATGTTTCTGATATGAAGTGTGATATTCCTGAATTGAGAGGTGACAAATATAAGGTGTGGAAGGAGAGAATTCTGCTTCATTTAGGCTGGATGGATATAGACTATGATGTTAGGTTGGATGAATCACCGAATAACACAGAAACCAACACTCCAGATGCTATTGCTCTTTATGAAAAACGAGAGAGATCTACTCCGTAATGTTCATAAAGACCAAAATATCTGCTAGTACTCGTAGTTCTGTCGAACAACATAATAATGTCAGGGATCTATTAAAGGCTATTAACGAGCAATTCGCTACATCTGATAAGGTCATTTCTAACACCTTGATTATTCAGTTGCCATCCTTGAAGCTCACTGGCATAAAGGCGTATGTGATCATATCATGCGTATAAGGGATATAGCGGCTCAACTGAAAGCCTTGGAGATTAACATATCAGAATCTTTCCTGGTACATTACATTATGTGCACTCTACCCCAACAATACGATCCTTTCAAAATCTCTTATAACATACATAAGGACAAGTGGTCGATCAACGAATTGTTGACCATGTGTGTGCAAGAAGAGGAGAGGTTGTTGATGGAAGAGGGTGAAAAGGTGAATTTGACTGTTTCCGGAAAGAAGAGACAAGATGATGTCAAAAATAAGGAAAAAGGCAAAATTTCTCCTCAATCCAATATAAAGAATGTGGATCGATTCTAGTTCTACAATCTATGTTTCAAGTACCTTATAGGGTATGCAAAACCTAAGGAAGCCAATGGGAAGTGAACAATACATCTATTCAGGAAGCCATTGGCACTTGTAGTTTGGTTTTAAGCAGTGATTTTATTTTGTGTTTGGAAAAGACCTTTTATGCTCCAAATTTATCTAGAAATTTGATTTTTGTATTAAGATTTTTACCTTTTGACTTTTCCTTTAACTTTTTAAATTCTGGTTCAGTTTATGTAATAAATATGAAGTTATTGGTTATGGTATATTATTTGATGGTCTTTATTCCATTCAGTTACAAAATGTTGATGCCTACAATTTGATGCATGTCACTGTTGGATTGAAACGATGTGTTAAGAATGAAGAATCCTCTATATTATGGCACAGTAGATTAGGACACATTTGAAGTAATTCACACGTTAATACAACACTTAGAAAAAGATATTTAAGATGCACAAGAAGGGGGGTTGAATTGTGTCTTTTTTTTT
>JAOSBO010000003.1:24194826-24209168 GCA_027563915.1 Erythroxylum rotundifolium
TGCTTTTCATTCTGTCTTATTTTGTTTGTCATCAAAATCTCTTTATACGTGAAGTCAAAATTCTGACTTAACAACATTTCCATTGAGAGAATTAAGAGATTAATAAATGAAGGGGTACTTAGTACTTTGGATTTTGCTAACTTTGAGACTTGCGTGGATTGCATTAAGGGTAAGCAAACTAACAAATCTAAAAGGGGTGCCAAGAGTAGTACAAACTTGTTAGAAATCATACATACAGATATTTGTTATCTAGATATGGACACAAATAGTCCAAAATACTTTATCACCTTCATAAATGATTATTTGTGATATATGTATCTCTACTTACTTCATTTTAAGGATGACGCTTTGGATGTCTTTAAAATGTTTAAAGCTGAAGTGGAGAATCAATTTGGAAAACTAATTAAAATCGTGAGATCAGATAGAGGTGGAGAGGACTATGGTAAATACACTGAAAGTGGATAAGCACCTGGTCCTTTTACGAAGTTTCTTCATGAACATAAGATTGTTACCCAGTACACCATACCTAGTTCTCCGGATCAGAATGGTGTGGCAGAAAGAAGAAATCGAACCTTAATAGACATGATGAAACTTCTTCAATTCCTATGGACTGAAGCTCTAAAGACGGTTGAGTATTTATTAAACTGAGTTCCATCTAAGACTGTCTCAAAGACACCTTTTGAGTTATTTGAGGGTGAAATTAAGTTTGAGGCACATGCGCGTTTGGGGATGCTTGTCTAAAGTGAGAATTTATAAACCACAAGAGAAGAAGCTAAACCCAAAGACCATTAGTGGGTATTTCATTAGATATACTGAAAGGTCTAAGGGGTATAGATTTTATTTTCCATCTCACGGCACTAGAATTGTGGAATCAAGAAAAGCAAAATTTCTTAAGAATGACTTGATCAATGGGAGTGGTCAATTTCAAGACAGTTTTTGAAAAGAGCCATTATAAAGCTCAACCATCTGGTTCAAGTGATAGATTAATTGTCATTCATACCCCTCAAGTTGAAACGGGTGTTGGAAAACTAGTTACTAAAGTTCCATCAGCTGTTAGTATCAATCCAGTAGATCAAGTTGTAAATGAGGAACAACTAGAAATTGTTAAGCAACCAATTGAACAATAGGTTCTTCGAGAAGATAATGATACAACATTGAGGAGATTTATTAGATATAGTGTATTTACAAGAGTCAGATTACAATATTGGAGACAAAAATGATCCTGAAACTTTTTCACAGGCCATTAGTTCTAAGGAATCGGACCTGTGGTGCAATGCTATGAAAGGTAAGATGGATTCTATGGCATCTAACTAAGTATGGGATCTCGTTGAGTTGCCTAATGGTGTGAAATTCATTAGATGTAAATAGGTATTTAAGATAAATAAAGACTCACGAAGCAACATTGAGAGACATAAGGTAAAACTTGTTATCAAAGGGTTCACTCAGAGGGAAGGAATCGACTACACGGAGACATTTTCTCCTATATTTAAGAAAGATTCTCTTTGTATAATCTGGCATTAATAGCTTATTTTAATTTTGAGTTACATCAAATGTATGTGAAAACAACGTTCCTCAATGGTGAACTAGAGGAAGAGACTTACATAAAACAACCTAAAGGATTCTCCTCTAGTGATAGTGAGCATTTAGTCTGCATGCTTAATAAATCCATGTATAGATTAAAACAAACCTCCCGGAAGTGCTATTTAAAATTATATAAGGTTATCACTTCGTTCAATTTTGAAGAGAATATAATTGACCAATTTTTATACCAGAAGGTCAGTAGGAGTAAGACTTGTTTTCTTATGTTATACGTGGATGACATTATACTTGCGATTAATGATAAGGGTTTGCTACATGAGGTGAAACAATTTCTCTCAAAGAATTTTGATATGAAAGATTATGGGTGAGGCATCTTATGCCATTGGCATCAAGATCCATAGGAAAAGATCTCGAGGCATTTTGGGTTTGTCTTAAAAGAACTATATTAACAAAGTTTTAGAGAGATTTTAGATGAAAAATTGTGCACCAAGTGTAGCATCCATAGTGAAGGGTGATAGATTCAATTTGAATCAATGCCCGAAGAATGATTTTGAATAGGAACACATGAAGAACATTCCATATGCTTTAGCTGTTTATGTATGCTCAAGTCTACACCAAACCTAACATCGCATATATTGTTGGAATGTTAGGTAGATATTCGAGTAATCCAGGTGTTAACCACTGGAAAGCTACAAAGAAGGTTATGAGATATCTTAAGGGCACAAAAGGTGCATGCTTATGTATAGGCGAACTGAGAACTTGGAAATAGTTAGATACTCCGATTCAGACTTTGCTAGCTATATTGATTCAAGAAAATCAACATCTAGTTATATTTTCATGCTAACTAGTAGAGCTATATCTTGGAGAAGTGACAAGCAGACCCCTGATCGCTACTTCCATTATAGAGGCTAAGTTTGTATCATATTTTGAGGTCACCTTGCATGGTGTATGGTTGAAGATTTTTATATCTGGGCTTAGGGTTCTCGATTCAATTTTCAAGCCATTAAGGTTGTACTGCGACAACTCAGTTGCAGTCTTTATGACTAAAAACAATAAAAGTGGAAGCCGAATTAAGCATATCAACATTAAATATTCAGCCATAAAAGAGCATGTTAAGGAAAAGAAAGTTGTCATAGAGCACATTAGCACTGATTTGATGATTGCGGATCTTTTAACTAAAGGTATGCCTCTTAAGTAGTTTAAGGATCACATAGTGCGAATGAGACTTAGCTCCATAATATGATTTTTGTACATTTGTTGCATTAATGGAACTCTTATTTAATTTGATGTTTTCTCATATAGTTTTGTGCACACATATATTTGATTGTTTTGAGAAATATCATCTAATTTGGACCTAGAATAAACATATGATTTATTCATTAAGTTTAAGGGCTAGTAATGAGAAATTTTATATATGTAATACATGGAAGGTAATACTCACTATAAGCGGACCTATCACCATGATTCATATATTTAGTTTCTTGTTATGTTTGACGTTGGGTTAAATGGACCAAGTGGAAGAATGTAAGATTTTCTCGAAATCTTCCTACTGTTGCTACTGTTTAGAATATGGTCCATTTAATATTTAACCTATTAACCACACAAACGTAAACTCCCTTATTTCATTAATTTCATTTTTTGTGAAGGGTAGAAGTGATGAAGTGATTTTTATATATTTTGGGTCCCTATCCTCTTTTTCACATAACAAATACTAGACACCATCACATTATGGAAATCTGAGGCTAGAAGATTTAAAATTTCAGAGAGCTAGACATCATCGAAGTAATGGCTAGAGGTATTTTCTGTTATGCTTATATTGCTAAATATGGTGAATAATATACATGTATCTTAATTACATGTAAATGAACTTGTGTTTTGAGATGCATGCTTGAGTTTTTTTTTCACTAGAAACTACTTTTTTTTATAACTTAAATTTGTATTATTTATCGCTTATCTAATAAGTACAAACATTAGTAATATATCAACAAACTATCTCCAAATCATCTATTTATTATTTTTATGGGGAGAGTGAAGTAGGGTTTAAAAGAAAAATAAGAAAGAAAATCATCTATATTGGTGGGTTGAACTATTTTGACTTCTTTATATTTGGTGTGTATTATATTTTGGTATGTGAATATTTTATCATAAACTTGCATAAGTAGTACCATGTTAGTTTGTATTCTAGACCATACGTATCTAAAAAAATATCATTCACTATTCATTTCAAATAACTGACAGTTTCACTTTTATAAAGTAATATTATGACTAATGACAAACAATTACATGGCTCAATAGAAAACATATGAATACTTTTTATAAAAAATGCTTTTAGCTATTAAAAATAAGAACCAAGTACACTTTATAATATCATCCCTAAGTATAAGCTATATCATGTCTCAACATAAACTATACTAGTACTTTATTTAACTAATACCGTGTCTATATACAAAAAAAATCATCATGTATTACAAATAAGCAAAATATATAGTTTTAAATATAAGTGAATGAAAAGATAGCTCATATCAACACTCAATACATTCAATACCACCAGTATAAACAAAAGTTACCACAATGCATTTTAAATAAGTAACAACTTTAAAAGAAAACAGAAATATTATTTCTAAGTTTAAATTATACCCTTCTTTAATGCAAACTATGCTAGTACTTTATCAATTCAATACCATATCTATGTATAAAAACATACTATACTAGTACTTTATCAATTCAATACCATATCTATGTACAAAAACATTATAAATCATTATGGATAAGTAAAACCTACACTTTAAGATGAGAATATGATTAAGTGGATATAATACTATACCTCAATATATAAAATATACCATCAATTAGTATACTCAATAATAATACTGTAAATAAAATTTACTATTATGCATTTAAATTAAGTAATAGTTTCATTAAAATGGGACTACCATCTCAGAGTAGAAATTATATCCCACCTCAGTATAAACTATACTAATACTATATTTACTCAATACCACATTTATGTCCAAAAAAAATATTTTTATTCATTACAAATAAGTAATAGCTACACTTTTAATATGAATATAATGACTTAGTTGAAAAGAATACCATGTCTCAATACAAAATATACTAGCAATCAATATATTCAACATCATAACTATAAATAAAAAAAAGAGTTACAATAACACATTATAAATAATTAATAACCTGAGTAAAAAACAGAAATACCATGATTAAGTAGAAGTAATATCAAGTATCAATATGATGGATAGTAATTGATACATCCCTCATATTGATACATACCTATGTAACAAAATATGTCGTTTAAAGATTTTTCTCTAATACGGCTAAATGCATTCTTGTATGGTCAACCTTGCAACAAGCCGTCCATTAAAATTTTTGGTAAACATCGATAAATATAAGATCATATGGTCAAGCATATTGTTGTTAAAAATTTTAATAAGAAATAGTGAAAACACATATTAGTATACAATCATACAAAAAAAATTGTTTTTTAAAGGTTTTATTTAACCCAATTTAATGTACAACCATTAGGTCATCCATGTTCATAGTAAAAAACTTGAACTAGAGATAGGAAGCACATCACCACCATGCATGAAATTTTATCCATTAAAATTTTTTTTAACACGATTAATTATAAGGTTTTGCATTTAGTCATATTATTGTTTAAATTTTGGTAAGAACTTATGAATGGATCATATTATAATTTCATAAATGGTTCATGTTATGATGTCAAATTATTACGATAATGTATAGGCCATTTATAATATATGCATCCTTTTTTTCTTGAAAAGGATAAGGGAGTTCAAGTTAACTACCTTTAAACCATGTTTATGAATAACAATGTAGGATTGAGGATTTGTATATAGGTGTTAGCTTTATTGATCCCTGCTAAAGGGCTTGAAATATATTTTCAATAATCTATTTTCATTTTTTACTCTGGCAACTTTAATTTGTTCATATCAAAGTCATAAATCCAATTTTTCTCATGAAAAACTATTTTATATTTCTTATCTTATAAAATACATAAGTAAGGGAAAAACTAACTGATTCCCTCCAAAGTTCCTGTAACTATTAGTCTAATTTTTTGTCTATCCACTATGTACAATGCACAAGAAATAACCTAGATTATACTTTTAAATTCTTTTCCTGAACCTTTTCTACCTTTTATTATTAAAAAATTCATAATTTTAGTAAAATATAATAGAAAGAGAAAGAAAAATAGTTAAATATTGAGATGACAAAGAAAAGAGCTTTAGTTGTGTAAATTCTTGATTAAGAGTATAATTATGATAAGGAATCCCTTTTACTTAATATTTTTATCTATCCATAATGTCTTTTTAAAGACTAATATTATGATATACAAATATATTTGTACAGAAATGAGTAGATCGTAATTAGATAAATAGTGTGATTATGACGAAAGGATTATTAGATGTGTAAATTTTTTAATCAAACTTATATCCACTAGAGTTCCTTTCTCTACATTTTTATATTTCCATTTGTTTACGATGTCCCTTATGAAATATATAAATATTGATATAACACATGAGGAACTTGCATGGTGAAATTTTTAATAAAAATTTTGAAGTAGGAAAAGGAATATGTAATAACAAAAGTTTTTTTATTGTTACTCAATATTTTTATATTTCCATAGTATCTCCTCTAAAGATTAAGATATAAAAATATATTTATACAGCTATTCTCGTGGAAATGTCTTTTATCTCTTAGGATTTAATTACTGAAGAATGCCTATATGTTAACTTTTTAATGTTCTTATTGAAGTAGTTATGAATATATTGAAATTTTGATTATTGGGCATATTGGAAAAAGTGATTTGTTGAGGCATACAACTTCCAAATTATTCCATGTTTTTATATTCCTAATGATCAAGGTGTTCCATTATAGAAAGAAACCAGTATGTGGGTTATTATTGGACGTTTAACCGTGATTGATCATAAATTTCTCGATATTAGTCAAGCAATGTTAATTTCAGCAATGATAATAATGGTTATGCCCAAATAAGCCCTAAATAGAGAAGTCTAAGGAAGGTTGCTTGTGTATGATATATTTATCAGTATTATAATGCCTTGCTATTATTCAAACATAATAAGAAAACTAAATTATATATTTCTTTTATGAGATGAATTCTTATTGCCTTTATTTTGAGCAGACTAAAAAGTTACACTATAATCTAACATTAATTATGATACAAAACACTTATGCCTTACTAAATTATTAAAGAAAAATTAAAATCGTGCATAATTGTGTAAATTTTAAATAATATTAAAAATAAAAAAGTTATCTTTGATGATGTAACTATAATGCTCCAAGATTCTACACATAATGTTATCAAAATTAATTTTATAATGAACAATTCCTTTTGGCATTTCACATAATGTTATTGCCTGTAAACATACAATTGTTAATGACGATATGGAATGCTAATAAGCATGAACTATTTTTATGCGTTTTAGATGTTTTCTTAGTATAATATAGAATGAGGGAGGCTTTTAGAAGCATCTTTCATTGTGGGTTACCATTGAACATTGTTCGGATGATTTTAATATATAATGCTAGAGAAAATTATAATGATTAATGATATTTACATATGATGATTATTATATTGTTCTTGTTCCTTTATACATATAACGACTATGTTTTCTTATCACTTTAAGGCATATGTGTTTAAATTTCAACCCAATATGATTATATATGTGGATTCAATTGTTTGATTTTATAATTGATACCATAGATAAGTTAAACCACTCCTAGATTAGTTAATGTTTCATAAAGTTCAACATCTGAACTAAATGAAAGGTTATCAGTTATTCATAATGATGATATTAGGTACTTGAGACTTAAATTTTGTCCTCACAACTCATGGTAGGACTATGCAGTGACATACCTGTAATGAAGTTAAAGCATTTACATCTTAGCTTATAGTATATAAAGTACTGATATAGAATAAATGCAATAAGCGATTATAAAGATTAATGATATAATGTACATCTTAATCTAATAAAGATCCTTCTTACTCAAGATAAGAATAAGGGTCGACGGACACTCATATTCTACATTATATAATATACCCTATATATGATCTAAACAACATAAAAGATTGCATAATGAAGGCCTCAAATGAATCTCTGATTTTTCAGCTTCCATCTTTTTTCACTCATCTATTAGCTACCTCTCCTATCTCTTTTGTTCTCCTCCTTACTCCTCTTCACATTCAGCCACCTTTGTCTGGGATTATTTTGCTGATTACTTTGTTTCCATTTCCTACCTTCCTGAGCTATTTAAAGGTAATCTTGTCTTTTCACCCTACTATTTATCTCCCGTCTGAATGTTTTCTTATACTTTTTTAGTTATTATTTTCTTTAAAAAATTGAGTAAAATTTGTTCCTTCCTATTTCCTACAACTCTAAACTACCCAAACTTTTGTTATGCATCCTGCTATAGCTATAATAGGAGGAGAATTTCCACCTTTTCCACCTCCTACACCCTCTATTGCTAAGAAGGTTATCTCTTAAATTAGTTACCCATCCTGGACTCTAACTTTTCAACTTTTGAGTAGAAGTTGGAAGTAAGTTGTGAGTGATCAATATGCTTCCCCCCTTCTATTTAACTCACTTAAGGAGCTAGATAACAAGTTGATGGTTTGTCCTGATGTTGAAATCTTAAAAGAGGGAGCTCGAAGATGGGATCCTACCTTGGTTGGCTTTCTCTTTGATCAAAGACTTCCTCTCTTTTGTTATACATAATTAGGCATTTAACTTCTGAGAAAATAGAAGAATAGATGAGGTCTTCTTCTTTGAAGAGAATCTCATCCTATTCACCTTCTCTTCAATCCTAAAGCTCTCAAGCTATTGGAGTAAGGTCCATGGCATATTTTCAATTAGCCAATATTCTAACAATCTTGGTAACCAAGTCTTAACTTTGAAATTATGAAGCTATAAAGCATTCCTTTATGGATTAATTTTAATAATATCCAACTTAAGCACTAAGCCACTTTGGGCCTTCGCTTCTTAGCAAGCTACATATGGAAACCTCTTTTTTTATGAAAATATAACAAAGAAAGGAGAATTGGTTATGCTCACAAAAGACCTCCCTGATGAGATTCCAATTATGAGGTTAAGGGATGGAAATAAACTATTTGAGGGCAGTGTAGCTATTTCTTATCATTGGAAGCCTCCTTCTAAAGCTCAAGGCAAAAAGTGGAAGCCTCGAGGTAGGAAATTTATTACATGATACTACAATGAACTAATGGGAATTGAGGAGTAAGGGGAAATGAAGGAAAATGAGGATATTGCCCCAGTAACTGAAAGGACTAACCTGGATGCCAATACTAATCAATCTAGTGAGTTGGTTTATACTACTCCATTTAATGTCATAAATGAAGCTATTCTAGAAAGTTTTGGGGATAAGTAATCTGACACCCCCCCCCCCTCGAAGAAATGAATGATGACAATATGAAGAAAGGTGAGGAAACACCAAATCCTAGTAGGCAGGGAAGCTTAATTATTACTGATGGGGGTAAAGAGCAATTCAAAACTATTAAAAGAAGGAAATCAAAAAGGAGCATGAGTAAAAGCTTAAATAACATGTCCATTTTATCATAAAATATCAAAGGGTTGCATTTCCCTTATAGGCTTTCGGCTTTAAGGGATTTTGTATAGAGAGAAAGGCCTTTAGTTATAGGTTTACTAGAAATAAAAATAAAAATAAGATATTTGTAATAAAAAATTCGGATCTCAATGGAGAATACTTTATAGCCATTGTTATTATATTTAAAGGAGAATTATAAAATGCTACTATTCAAACAATGTTAAAGTGGATCTGCTAAGATCTAATGATTAAATAATGCATCTAAAGGTATCATTTCTCCGTAAGAAAGCAGTGGTCAATGTCTCCATTTTGTATTCTAGTAATTTTGTTTACCAAAAGAATAGCTTATCAAGTAATCTTAATGACATCAGCAGTAGATGCAATAGACAAGTAATGTTATGTATATCCTTTCACCACAAGGCATGCTTTGTATTTCTCGATATTACTATCAAATTTTTATTTTGTTTTGAGAATACATTTGTTCCCAATAGTTTTGTGCCCATTAGGGAGATTCACCGAGTCCCATACTTGATTTGAGATTGAAGAAGCCATTGCTTCTTTCGTTCCTTTCATCCATTTTTCTTTAACAGGACCATTAAGAACCTCATATATATTCCTTGGCTCATCATCTTCTTATGGGATAATCATGTGACTTTCCCCTTCTATTTCAAAATGATGTTAAGGAATAAATACTCAATTAATGCATCACAAATGAGGTTCTTCACAAACAAATTAATTTATGAATCTACTGATTACTCCTACTCAAGTTAGATATCGTGGGTACAATTTCAATGGGCTGCATTATGAATTACTTTTGAGTCAATTCTTCCATATCCAAATTTTTCCTACTGGGTTAAATTTGCCCTTCTCAATTCCTCATATAGAATTATGTTGATCAAAAGTCTTATATAATAATTGGTCATTTCATATTTCACCTCTCTTTGGAAAATTATTCTATAAGAATGTTATATCTCATTATTCAAATTTAGTTACACCTTTACCACCTTGTTCACCTATGAACATATACCCCTTTGAGTGTTTAGAGTATCTAATAAAGATACTCTTCTTCCATCTTAGGCCAAACTTCCCCTATTTATGAGAGAGATCATGAACATAGGTAGCACATCCCCAAGGTCTACGAGTTGTCATGTCAAGTTTTCTTTCTATCTATATTCATACAGGATATTTGCAGCTGATTTGGTAGGTACTCGATTAAGTACATAAATGGTACATCACCCTATTAGGTGATTGGCAAATTTTCTTACATCATTATAGACCTAATCATTTCTAGTAGCTTTCTATTACGTCTTTCTAGTACATCATTTTGCTGTGGGGTTTTTGGAATAGTCAACTGTCTGTCTATTCCTTTTTCTTCACATAGTATTTTAAACTTATCAGATAAGTAATCCCTTAATTAGTTCATAATGCTTTTATCTTCCTATCTAATTGATTCTTAGCTAAATTCATATATTTGATGAAACATCTTAATGCTTCTAATTTGTAAGAACTCAAATAGATGTAACCATATTGAGTATAATCGTCTATGAAAGTTATACAATACATAGCCCCATATTTTGCCCTTACATTTATTTGACCACAAATGTCATAATGAATTAATTGTGATGCGTATGAAGCTTGTGTTCCCTTACCAAAAGGTTTTCTAACCATTTTACTAGCTAGACAATGTTCACGCGTAGGTAGATCTATTTGAATTATGTTACCTAAATTAACCCTGTTTAGTTAATCAACTTATTTGATTTTGAACAATATGATGTAGTCCACTGTTAGAAGTACTAGATGATTTAACTAATGTATTACTAACATTATTATTTATAGCCACAACATCTAGTTTAATAAAACCATCAAACATAGATACATGACTATATTAAATATTTCCTAGGTTCAAATTCATTCCGTCATTGTGGAAGTTCACATGAAATCCAAGTTTTTCTAACATCAACATAGAAAGAAGATTATAGCGGATCTGTGGAGCATATAACATTTCATGTAGGATGAGGGGTCGATTACATGCATGTCTAATATACATGTGCCAATTGTTTTGTATAACTACTTTGGAATTGTCACCTACATAAAGCTATTTCATTCCGTGTGAGATCTTTCGAATCTCTACAAAGGCATCTCTATCCTTCACTACATTGTTAGATGCTCCTGAGTCTACAATCTACAAATGATGTGATTCAACCAAAAAAAAGAACAAGAAATATTCATTAAACAAAACAAATATTTGTACAATAATCTTGTACCTTTTTTGGCTCGTTACAACCACGAGTGAAGTGACCATTATTCCCACAATTATATAACTTGACATATGTCATATTTCTCTTTTTGAAGGGATGCTTACCATTTCCATGTTAATTTCATTTGACCTTTTAAGAATCCCGAGCAAATGGTGGTGTCTGTTATTTTTCTTCCACTTATTCCAACCATGATACTCGTGCTTCTTGTTCATAGCTCCATGTGAGCTAGAGCCAATTATATATCCCTAAGAAGACATCTTTAAGGTGTCCAAACCCCTCTTGCAAAAATAAGATGTCTCGTAGCATCTTACATGGTCTTAATGCTCTCATTATAAATCAAATGCATCTTTATATGCTTCCAAATCTGAGTCAAAGAGTGAATTATAGCTTGCACTTATTACTCATCAAATAATTTGTGACCAACATCTCTTAACTTATTGGTCATATTTGGCATTTGCTATAAATCTTTTTGCATTGTATGATTTGGACACTTCTTATATGTATCAAACTTGATAGTGAATGCCCTTATCTTGGTCACTAAGGTTCCCTCAAATTGCATAGCTAATATAGACCACATATCCCTAGGAGTTTCATATTTTTTGAAATCACGAATGATGTCATTATTTATACTACTTAACAACGTAATACGAGCCAATAAGTTGTTTACGAGCCAATAAGTTGCTCTTCTTCCAAAGCTCATATGCATTAGGGTCCTTTTTATGTTGGGTCATATTTCCCTTCTCAAGAACATTTAAAGTTATGTTTAATGGCTCAAGAGCCTCTTGCTCCTCTAACAGATATTGGATTTTCATGCTCCATATTTCATAATTATTGTTGTTGAGTTTCTCTCCCTTATTGAGTTTAAAGACAATGTAAAGGGTAGTAATCTAATGTCAAATGCTTATGTAATCAGAAAACCACTCATGTGTTCATTCAACATTCATGTTACAATTGAATACTAATTGTCCCAATCTATACAAATTTGTTATGTAGTTCATATGAACAAAATACATCAAGTTTATCATAACATATTTCATATTACATAAGTTGCTTGTTCAATACACATATTGACTATAAGTAATGAATCCTACGTAAAATAGAGTTAATGAGTTCATGTGACAAAGTTTGCGAAGCTCGATATGAAATATATCTACCAATTTCTATCGGGAAACTTATAGGGTACAAGGTTGTAATTATTTCATTTTTCAAATTTAATTCATAAATGTCACCACTAGCCAATCACATGTCTTTATTTTAGGTGTTTTTTAATTTTAGAGCATTTCCAACAGTTCATCTTCAAGTTGTGACAATGTTGAAAGTAAAATCATATACTTCACGTCAACTTGTGCATAAGTTAAACAACCATTGAAATATAGTTTTTGCATCAAATGATTAACTGTAGTCGCATGATGTGTTAGATCTTCTTCTTTTACCATTCATATATTGAATAACTACAATAAGATAATAATGACATATCTCATCGATGTTTCAGTACAAAGAAATATAAGTGTCTTATGAACAATAAGCGTTCTTCTAAAAAACAAATTTTAAAACGTAAGAGGCTAATACATATACTTATGAAATAAATGAATTATTTTATTATCATAATGGAGAACCCTTAGTCTTAAAATATAATTCATAACTTTAATTGATTAAATTCAACTACTTAAAAATGTATTTGTAATTTAATTTATCATGTAAGGCATTTTCATACAATTGAAAACTTGCTTTAATTGAATCAGAAACTTATTTTTAATTTGTTTAATTAAAAATTATTTCTAATTATTATATATAATTTTTTTAAGTAGAAACTCATTTTTTATTATTATTCAATTTATAGTCGAGTTCAACTTCAACCCCAAAACTCCAAACATCATGGTGCCCACGCACCCAACCACAAATTAGTAAATTACAGACAAGTCACAGTAGCCAGCGCTACAAATTTGAGTCTGAAACATCAACCACCAACACAACTCACTGGCAGTGAACGCCGGTGGAGGAACGCTCCTGACGCTCCCACTATTTCTAGCGGTGACTGGTGTGGGATGCTTTCCCACTCATGTAGAAATTTTTTGTCTTATGTCTCGCAGACCCGACCGTGACTGGGGGTGAACTGGAAACCCATTCTCCCGCCATCATCTCCTGGACGCCTTGGAGGGATTGAGGGCCGATACTGTCGGAGAACCATTCATCCCGCCGTCCTATCATCTCCTGGAAAGGAGTTGTCTTGTCGGCCATCAATTTAAGGAGGCGGCTGATAGTAAGGGAGGAAACCATCACCTGCGGTTGCAGCCGTTGATAGCTCCTGCTTCCATTGGATGAAAGAGACCGACGCAGAAAAGATGACAAAATGTCACGTTAAAATTTTTGGGTTTCATACGTATGGACTGGACTTGAATTGTGCCAACATTTTAGTGGGATATTAACAAATATATAGTATTTGGACTTAATTTACAACCCATATAAGAGCCCAATAATTTTTTTTCTGCTTTAGGCTATCTTTAAAAAATATCTGAGCAAAAGCCTTAGGCTACATAATTAAATATCTTTTCGATAGATATATATAAATATATATTAGAAATTTAGAAATTAATTTAACGATAATTAAGAATAAGCAATTTTGAAGATTATGTTTATGTCATTATCTTGAGAATAAAAAAAAAGAGTTGAATAATTAATCAATCAAGTACAAGTATTATTTAATGTAACAACATGATGCAAATATAATCAATTTCAAATGGATTAAACGGATTTAACTATAATACAGTGATTGAAACTATTATTGGGTCACTGGAATTGGGTCGGAGCATAACATGTTGTTTTATGGAGAGAAAACGCCCTAATAAATTTGCCATCTTCTTTAAACAACATCTGAACTGTAATTTGGACAAATTGACTAGAATTACCTCTTAGATAAAGCTAATGAGA
>JAOSBO010000003.1:24209812-24240433 GCA_027563915.1 Erythroxylum rotundifolium
AAAACGAAAAAGTATACACAATTCAACCCCCCTTCTTGTGTGTTGATTATCATTGTACTAATTTGTGATTTACTTCAGTTTTCCAACCCAGATTATATGTGTTGGAATACGGATTATTACCTTGTTCTCACATATCTCCTTAGTCTCTTTCTTCAGCCATATCTTAATTCGAAAAGCTTAGACACTTATCCCTTCTTATTTCTCTTTCGTACTTCTTAATATCAGGAAATTTGTATTTTATTGCTTCTTTTATCCTTTGTGTACTCCTTGTGTTCATGCACATACACATACATAAGGAAAGTATCAAAAACTCTTTAATCAAATAAATATAAATGAAAAACGATGCTCAAAATTCAATCCCTAGAAATGGCGCCAAAAACTTGTTGACAGTAAAACCTATCTACTTGTTTTTTGCTCAAAATCGTAAGTGAATGAATCGTGACTTGTAGTAAAAAGAGCGGATATCGATCCTATGGGGATTGATGCTCAAACACCATTTAATTTAGATGCAATTTTGTTTAAGAAATGAAATTGTTGAATGTAAATAATCTAGAAAATTAAATTAAAACTAAAAGATTAACGATGAATGAAGAATAATACCACAATTGCATAAAAGTCAGAATTCAAGAATCTAAATACTAGGGATTACTTTTTTCCCTATTTTGTCTCCCTTATATTTTATCAATTGAATTATGTCTCACCCTACATTTCTGAATGTACTAATTACCCTCTCTCAAAGTGTAACTATTTGTCCTTAATTGAATTAACAGGATTCAATTGGATGATCTCTCAACCTACCCAATGACTCTACCAATTCAACTAGTTATTAAACTATCCTATGGTTGATCAACTAACTAGTCGAGGTCTCTCTGCTAACTATTCAATTAATATGACAATTGTACATCAATAGTTCGCAACTCTTGTTTTACAATCCTACACATATTTCATCTTACTCACTCTCTCAATTTGTTGTAAGAGAACGGATAAAATTACCAATCATCAAAGGCAACTTCATTTAATTAAATAAAATAGGAGTCCTACAAAATAGTTTAAAAGTAATGCTTAAAATGAAATCAGCCTAACATGGTCTCCATCACATCATCAACATTCAAATAAACCATTTCTACAAAGAAAGATGAAATCAAAGTGACAGAAAATTGAATATAAAGACTCCTCTCTTCTTTGCCAAAATATGGAATTTTGGTGTTAATGTGTTATTTTTCCCAATTTTGATGATGATCCTTGTCTTGAATCCTTACTTAAGGCTCCAAACATGTGTTCTTCACTCAAGGATGGTATTTTTATAGAAGGGTGTCGTCCCCCTTGAACATGGAGGCTTAATTATCCTTTTATAGTCCAAAAGAGCTAGGTTTAATGAACCCCTGCATTATGTCTTGGATTATAATTCCCACACCTGCTAGAATTTGCATGATTCCTATGATTATAGGAATTGGTCACAGATGCAGTCTTCTCTTCTTCTCCTCTTTGATCTCTAGTTCAACTTCTAAGTTGCTCCATCTTCCTTCCTACATAAAACTAGTCAATTCTTAAAACAATGGAAATCAAACTTAATGAAAACATACAAAATGAATCCTAAACTACAACAACGATAAAAAATTATGCAATCAAACACTTGCAGAATACCTAGAAAAACATATACTAATGCACACCTATCATTGGCCCTATAAACATAGTCGAAACTTGACACTTGAACAATGAGGTAATGTATAAAAGCATAATGGATTTTCAATTAAGTCTATGTGAGGAATAGAGCCTTGATCACTCCATTCTATAGTTATTTCATTTCCTTATTTGAGTGATGCTTCCTTAGGTAATTACCTTTAGAACTTGCTTTGAATCGATTTAAATCTACTGGATGCATGCTAGATAGAAATGATTAAGGCCTTTTTGCTTTAACCTTTAGCTTAAATGACCTACCCTTTTATTATCCCTTACTAGCCATGTTGATCCTTTAACCTTTTGTTTCTTGAAATCACCCAATTTTAAAAATTTTAAAACCCACAAAATAGAGTGCAAAGTGATACTTGAGTGTGGAATCACAAGTTAAAAGCATAAGACATATAGTTATTTTCTATTCATTGTTTCCTTATTATGAAAAAAAGCAAAAAAAGAGAAAAGAACAAAATCAAATGAAAAAAAGAAGAGAAAAAGGAATAACAAGTAGTAGCTTCAATAAGTGCAGAGAAGTATTGCATATCTTAGAAGTTTATCTCTGTCATCCCTTTGTACACTTAATAGTTGGTAAATGCTTATGATAAACCCCTAAAATCTGTTTAACCCAGCTTAACCCTAGCCATATTACAACCCGAAACAAATCCCTTTTAATCTATGCTAGAATGTAATCATTGCGGAGAAGAATTGGTATATTAGCAATCTTATGATAGTGTAGTTTCCTATAGGAGGTTTAAGGGAGACACTAACTATCAAACACTTGAGAAAAATGAGTGAAATCTGTAAGGATAGTCCATTATGGATTTATACTTATCTTTGGGTGATGGTTTCATAGGTTGAGTTTGCTTATATACACCAATGAAAATTAGTCATAACGTGTGTAGTAACTTGACACTTGAGTTGGCCAAAGTTTAAGGGATTGCATGCTTTAATCTTTGTGAAAATGAAATGATAGAATTTTATTGGTAGTATTTGATCTTTGCTTGAGGGCAAGCAAAAGTTTAAGTGTGGGTATGTTGATAGGTGTAGAACCGTGTTAGTTCATAAACATTTGTGTTTTAAGTGTTCCTTAGGTGAAAACATGCCTTTGAGCTTCAATTATGTATATGAGGTACTGTGATGAGTTTGTTAGTGAGGGCAATCAGAAGAGTTTGGAGGAGATCCGAACTAAAACACAACGCTATGATCGTGGGGAATATGCCACAACTGTGATAGAAGCACTAAAATGGGCCCATGATCATGGAAAATATGCCACGATTGTGATAGAAGCTTGAGCTTAAGGCCACGATTGTGGGGGATATGCCATGATCATGTCAGAGAGCAGGTAACCAGGCCACAATTGTGGCCTACACGCAGACAAATGTGAAATCACTTTCAGATTCGAGTTTTCAAAGGACATTTTGGACATTTCAGGCCCTGGAAAGACACTAGGATTACCTTAATTGGAAAAGACTATAAAAGGATAATGATGGAACCCCAGAAAGGAGTTGTTTACATTTTGCCTACATCTAGAAACCTAAAAGAGAGAGAGAGAGAGAAGAGAAGAAAAGGAGGGTTCCAATTTCGAAGCTTCCTGGAATAGGTGATCTCCCAATGCTGCTATTTTCTTGAATCATCCAACTTAAGTTTCAATCCATTCCCATTTATTTTTCTATTCATTTAGTGTGTAAGATTGAGGTGGGTTGTATGGTTATGGATTTTGAGTTGTCAATGATGTTCTAACTTTTCCTTTAGAATTTTGCTTATCTTTAATGCTAATATAGTTTATTTAAGTTTACTTAGTTTGAGTTTTGTGATTGATTAATTTATTGACATATTTTGATAAAAAACTGAGAGTCTGAAAGGATCAAAATAATCAGATAGAATTAACGAGAGTTAGGCAATCTAATTGACCACTTAATCTATTTAGAACTAATTAGAACTGTCGGTAATTTTTGAATTGAGATATTTTAAGTCCATAATTCAATTAGGGTTTACAATTTAGGGAATGATTATAACTCGAGACAGTGTAACTAACCCTACAATCATCTAGAACCTGAAAACCCATAAACACATAAAAGGCTAAATTAGCATTAATAATAAGTAAAATCCCATGTCCTATAACTTGATCACTTCTCTTGACGGATTTCCATTGTTACATTTTTCAATTGTTGCTAGTTTGTTTACTTTCGTTTACCTTTCAGTTCAATATTTGAATTTGAGTCTTAAACAAAGTATAACATGAATTAAGTGGTACCTAAACTCAATCTCTATAGGATGATATCTGCTTTTTACTACAAGTAACGACACGTATACTTGCGATTTTTAGCATAAAACAAGTAATTGGTTTTCAATCAACAAGTTTTTATGTTATTAAGAACATCAATATGTTATTAAGAAGAACAACTATGTGAGGTAATAATAAGTCCTTTTTAAATCTTATTGCAAATATAATGATAATCGATTTCAATGTGCATGGTAAATTTATGAAAAACTAGGTTATCATCAGTGTATAATGCTACTTGACTATCACAAAAAATCTGCATTGGTTATGAACAAAGGATTCTCAAAGAACGCAATAGTAATTTAAGCCATAAAAGCTCACAAGAAGTAGTGGCCATGATAAATTTTTTTTCTTTATCTTTCATGAAATAGGACAATTACCAAAAATGACTAAATAACTAGTCAAAGATTGATGAGTTAACTGATAACCTCCCCAATTAAAATCATAAAACATAAAGCTGGAAATCATTATTAGTAAGAAGAAAAATGCCTTGACTATGATGACACTTTAAATATTGAAGGACACATATCATAACATCAATATATATCTGACAAGACATTTGTATAAACTAAGTGAGAGTATGAACCAAATAACAAAGATCATGTTGTATAAAGTTGACATAGAGAAGCCTCCCAATAATACACCTATAACAATTAAGATCATTAATAAATTGACCTATAGCAAGAACAAACTTAAGATTTTTTTCAATAGAAAAATCAATAGGTTTGGCTCTTAATGCACATGTCTCATCATGAATGTCTAGCATATGTTTTTGTTGAATTAGTACTATATTGCAAGCTATCTTAATGTTTAGAAAGTATTTAAAGGGCCTTCATATGAAAGAAATGATGTAAATATTGCTTAAGTTCAACAAGAGCTATAGATTTATTTTATTTGATAATTAAATCATCAACAAAAACTTAGAGAAGGGCAGAATGCTTTATCCAAAATATGTTGTAATAATTTCTGAGTTCAATGACTCTTGTGGTACCTCAAAATTGGATACTCTAATCTTGGCGAAAAATGTATGAAATGGATGTCCCTTTGGATTAAAACAATCTTTTCCCTATCTTTTTAAAAAGAGATTCTTACCTAACCTAAAAGTGGTTTTCTTCTGAGCAGCAGGTTATCAAACCAAATATTCAGATATTTGATCGATTCCTTTTGAATAATTCGAGGGCTCCCAAAAACAATCTGAATCAAATATAGATACCCACCATTTGATTGAATTCCTTTATATTCTCTTCCTCAGTGGCTCCTACCTTATCTGCACTAAGAAAAAGCTTTTCTAAACTCTTTAATTGTAAAAAGAAGGCCCTTATTTAGGAGCGATCTTCTTATCCAACTCGAAATATCTTAAGAAAAGAACATACAAGGAGATGATAACTAATTGAAGGAAAAAAGTGAACAATTATCATAAGATCATATAAAAACAAAGGTGTAGAGAGTGAAAGATAATTTAGCAAGCTCGTTGTGAGGTTCCTGACAAAATCCATATAAAGATTTTCAAAGACAATAAACTTTTCTAAGATGGAAGGCTTTAAAACAGAGGTAGACACATAGACCTCTTCGTGAAGATATCCATAGAGAAATGTATTTTAAGCATCCATTAGGTGAATTTCTCAACCTTGCATAGTAGCATCAATAAAAAAATTACAGACACTCACCATTTTAGTAACAGGGGAAAAAGTTTCAAAATAATCAACACTGACAACTTGAGTATTGCCTAAAATAACTAAGCGAGCTTTTAAGCATTCAATAGTGGCATCTGAGATGTATTTGCTCTTATATGCCCATTTGTAACTTGTAAGATATTAATTTATTGGCCCATGTCACTTATTGATTTGAGTCTAATGGAAAGAGCCCAAGATCATGGTTATTGGGTCTTAACGAGTTGGGCTCAAATGGGTCCAAGACCCTTTCCCTTTTTCCTTTAAACAACCCATATCTTTCAATAAAAAAAATATATAAGGGAGTTATATGTTTTTGTTATCACAACAACGTGTCTAAAAGAAAAGAAAAGGTTTTTGAACCATCACAAAAACAACTTATGGATGATAAGAAAGAGAGAGAATAAAAGTTTATCAAACACAATCAATATAGATTCAGGTTTGTTTACATTTTATTACTCAATCTATAAAAATCTTTCAATGGGTATCAGAACCACGATATTGCATTGTTTGTATTATTTTCTATATTTTCATGGTGATTTTGTTTTTTTCTTCTGTTCCCATAGATTGGCGAAAATGGTTTTCGGTATTAACAGTGGAAATGGAACAAAAACTAAATTAATGTCTTTATGTGTTTAATGTGTTAAGAAAAACAAAATCAAAACATGATGTTTTGTTAAGTTTGCTGTGTCTGTATGCGATAAAGTTCTTGTTTCTATAAACACATATTATAATCGACTACATCATGTTTATGATTGTTGAGAAAGAACCAAAAGGCTTGGTTCTTCAACCAAAAAGGTTAATTATTTACATGTACGAAAATTTTTTCTTGAGTTTTAGTTATGTTGTTGGATGTGTTAACGTGGAATAATGCCATCGTCTACATGTGTTTATGGTTGTTCAAAAGACTAAAAAAGGTTTAATTCTTGAAATGAAAAGGTCGATTATTACCGTGATTTTTTTTCTTGAATCAAATTTGAGGAAATGTTTTTGTGGGCTAAAATGTTAGGAAGGGATGGCTTGTGGTATAAAAGAAAACCCTTTAAAGAATGAAATAAAAGAAAAGAAACACAGAACAGCCAGAAGTGATGTCTAGAGGAAGATGATGACGCATTCCCAATCTGGTAGAGAGGACGCATCAGCCATTACCTAGACAATGAACACATGCTGCCATGTGCTCTACACACACTAAACTAACTTTTTGGGCTAAAACTTAATTTTGGGCTAGTTTTTTGGACATTTGGGCCATTAAAGGATAAAACTAGGTTATACTATGCAACAGTGATTAAGAAATTAAATTATAAAATTTAACCCTAAGTAAAACAATTTTGTGATAGGTCATAATGGATTATTTAATTATAAACTTTAATCCTAAGTAAACCAATTTCGTTAGACACCAAAGTGGCCTAGCTTGAAAATATTAGATATTTAATTGTGAATGTTTCAATTGTTCATGTTGACATGATACTATTAAAACGACATAAAGGTTGAACTGAACATTTGAGATTATTAATTATAACGCTAAGAGGTCACCTAACAGTGGACCATTGCTTATAATTAATGATATTAAAAGGACCTTATCAATATATTTGGTTAATATGATTGTATATCCAAATATAATGTACATGTTGACTAGAATATGATTGATTGTCTATTATAATAAACTATATTTGCATCATGATAGTTTACAACTATATATTTAAATCTCACCCAAAGGAGAATTTAAATACATAATCAAAATTTATTATTAGTTTGAATCCATTTACGTCTACTTAAAGCATTAATGACTGGGTTATATGTTGTACTTTCAACATCTAATAACTTGTTTGCTTTAGAAAATGGTTTGATCAAGTTCAATGATTTGAACTATGCAGATTGGTCCAAACAAATCTAGTTCCAACTGGGTGTAATGGATTTGGACTTGACCACAGTTTTAGACGCAAGGCCCACAACTATAACTAAGATTAGTTCTGAAGCTAACAAGTCTTATTACGAGACTTGGGAATGGTCTAACAAGTTGAGTTTAAATTTGACATGAATGACAATCGCAAAAGATGTGAAGTCATTAATGCCTGAAACGGATAATGCAAAGGAGTTCATGTTGAAACTTAAGGAATACTCCCAATCTGATGTAGCTAACAAGTCCATAGTTGGGACTTTAATAAGTGAGCTAATGACCAAAAAGGTTGACTGGTCACAGCCCATTCATGATCATATAATTCATATGTCAAACCTAGCTACAAAGTTGAAATCTATAGGTATGGATGTGAGTGAGTCCTTTCTAGTACAGTTCATTATCAACTCACTTCCTCTAGAGTTTGGTTAGTTCCATGTGAATTATAGCACTATTAAAGAAAAATGGAACCTTCAAGAAATTAAGGACATGTTGGTTTAGAAGAAGGGGGATTGAAGAAAATGAAGGAGCACTCGTTCATCTCACATTTCATCCAGGAGCTAGTAGCAGCAAGCATAAGCTAGGACAGAAAGGCTAAGATAAGGACAAAGCTCTCATCAAAGTTAGTAAGGGTCGAATCCATAAAGATAAGAGGTGCCACTTCTATAAGAAGCCTGGTCACTTGAAGAAGAATGGCCTTAAAAGAAAGGCTTGGTTTGAAAAGAAAGGTACATACTATGTCCCAGTATGTTTTGAATCAAACCTTATTGAAGTGCCTAGAAGATCAGAGACAAAAGTTAGCATTATAAAGGTCTATAAAGTAGAGAAGACCAGCTATTTCAAGTGTTTATGAAGTTTACTCACTAGAACATGAATGTGACTTGAGCATTGATAAGGATCCAGCCTCGTTCAAACAAGCTATAGAATGTAATAATTCTTAAAAAATGATTCAATGCTATAAAATAAGAGTTGAAATCAATGGATGAAAATGAATTTTGGGAATTAGTTAAGTTTCCAAAAGGTGAAAAGAAAGTGGGTTGTAAATAGGTATTTAAGATCAAACATGACTCACAAGGCAACATTGAAAGATATAAAGCTAGACTTGTTGCCAAAGGTTATGCTTAAAAGGATGGCATTGACTATAAAGAGAACTTATCTCCAGTTTCAAAGAAGGACTTTTTAAGAATTGTTATGGCCTTAGTTGCTCATTATGATTTAAAGCATCATCAAATGGATGTAAAGACCACCTTCTAAATGGTGACTTGGAACAAAAAGTGTACATAGATCAGCCAAAAGGTTTTAAAACCACAGGAAAGGACAAGTTAGTATGTAAATTAAAGAAGTCAATTTATGGACTGAAAAAGGCTTCTCGACAATGGTATCTTAAGTTTAATGATACCATTATGTCTTACGTTTTTTTAGAGAACACTGTTGATAGGTGAATCTATATGAAGATTAGTGGGAGCAAGTTCATTATATTAGTCCTATATGTTGGCAATATCTTGCTGCGAATAATGTGATTTTGTTACATGATGTTAAGAATTTTCTTTCTAATAATTTCAAAATGAAAGATATGGGTGGGGTATCCTATATGATCAGAATAGAGCTATTCCGTGATAGATCATAAGGATTGTTAGGATTATTTTAGAAAGGACAGATCGAGAAAAATATTAGAAAGATTTAAAATGGAAAATACTCCACAGGGGTAGTTTCAATTTAGAAAAGGGACAATTTCGTCAAATGCAATGTCTATAAAACAATTTGGAATGTAAGGAAATGGAGTTTATTCCTTATGTGTTAGTAGTTAGAAGCTTAATGTATGCTCAAATATGCACTTGGCTAGATATCAGTTCTGTTGTTGGAATGCTAGGCTGATATCAAAGCAATCCTTGAATGGACCACTGAAAAGTTGCAAAGAAAGTCCTTAGATATTTACAAGGTACCAAGGACTAGATGCTCACATATAGAAAATCAACGCATCTCGAAGTGATATGTTACTCAGATTTAGACTATGCGAGTTGTGTAGGCTCATGAAAATCTACATTTGGTTATATGATCCTACTAACTGGAGGAGCAATTTCGAGGAAAATTGGAAAGCAATCTGTCATTGCTACTTCCATTATAGAGGCTCAATTTGTGGCATGCTTTGAGGACACTGTTCATGGATTGTGGTTTTGGAACTTTATCTCAAGTTTTGGCATTATTAACAATATTGCTAGATCGTTAAGAATTTATTACAATAATTATGCAACTATTTTCTTCTCTAAGAATGACAAGATTTCAAAAGGTGTGAAATGCATGAATTTGAAGTACTTCTCTGTGAATAAAGAAGTGCAAAAACATAAAGTGTCAATTAAGCATATTGGTGCGGATCTAATGATAATGGATTTGTCAACTAAAGGCTTACTGCCCAAAACATTTATTGGCCATGTTGAACGGATAGTCGTTATAGATAAGTCCTTGTTAGCATAGCATTATGACATATATATACATATAATTGTCCCGCTCGAATTGTCTTGACACTTCTGAATTCAATTACAATCATATTTGTTTTTTCTCATTTACTTATCCATTTTATGTTGTATACAATAATCATTTCTATGCAATAACAGTTATAGAATTACCCACTTAATGTTTTATGAATTGAGTTAATTATGTGATACATGGAAGGAATCATGTTATATAACTTCTAACAGCCATGATCCCATCATCTTAATTCACTTAAGGAAGATTTTATCAATTCAATATATTATATGCACTTAAAATTTTATTATTGAATCATTAAGTCATAACATGGGCTAAGTGGGAGATTGTACGATATTATAGTGGCCCATGACACTTATTGATTTGAGTCTAATGGAAAGAGTCCAATACCATGGTTATTGGGTCTTAATAAGTTGGGCTCAAATGGGTCCAAGACCCTTTCCCTCTCTCCTTTAAATAACCCATATCTTTCAATAGAAACATATATAAAGCGGAGTTATATGCTTTTTTATCACAACTTTTCTAAAAGAAAAGAAAGGGTTTTGAACCATCACAGAAACAACTTATGGAAGATAAAGAAGATAAGGAATAAAAGTTTATCAAACACAAACAACATGGATTCAGGTTTGTTTACATGTTATCACTTGATCTATAAAAGTATTTCATAACTAACTAATTTCTTATTAGTAAGGAGTTCTTTAACCATCTAGGTTCTATTACATTCTAAGGAATTAATTTCAATAGATATAGTGGTACATCAATCAAAATCACAAACAGTCTCTTTATAAGAAGTAGAATTAGAACTTTTAGGAACAGCTATAAGGAACACTTTGTGTGCCTAAAAAAAGGAAGTATAGTATAGGATAAGGCATACTTGAGGACCTAAAAGGAGAAGATGAGATAAAAGGGGGTCCACAAAGATTTTTGTGCTACAGACATAATCCTACAAGTTAGTAGGGGGCTTTTAAGTACACTACCCACATCTATGAGTAGTATCAAACAAAATAATAGGTGGTTCATTAGTGGAAAGTTCACTACTAGGAGTTGATGCATCATCCAAACTCCCCTTTACCACAGTTGCATTAGCAGCCATCAGACTCCCCATGTCCATATGCTATGGACTAGAAGTAGAGGTCGAAAGTGTTATTTTGAAGGAGAGGTAGAACAAAATGGTAGCGGCAAAATAGAGATTTATGGGGCCCAAATCTCAATTAGACGAGGTCCAATCATAAAAAAATATTAAGAGCATAAGCAGGTAAGACATTGGATTTTGTGGGTTGGGTTTTAGTAGTTTCTATGAATGGAAATCAAGAGTTGTTAAAAGTGACATCCTGAGAAACAAAAATTGCACCTTTTTCTGAATTGTACAATTGCACCCCTTTTTTACTTATGAATAACCTAGAAAAAAAGCACTTCTGAGCATTAGAAGCAAACATCTCTTTCTTACGAGGTTGGTTATGAGCATAATAGAGACACCCAATTATTTTAAGGTGATGAAAGGACAGGGGTTAGCCAAATAAGGTTTGATAAGGTTTTCCTATTGAATATACGCGTAGGAGCGTAATTAATAAGATGAGTTACGGTAAGACCACCGTCTCCCTAAAATTTGAGAAGAAGATTAGCTTGAAAGCTAATAGCTCTAGAAAATTCATAATGATTCAGCTCAACCTTACCATTTTTTTGTGGACTCATACAAAACATTTTGGAAAAAATACCAGGTTCAACATAATAATTGAATATTGGTCTAGAAATTAATTCAGCACCATTATCACTAAGAATGCATTTAATTTGTTTCAACAAATGACCATCCTTAATATGATCAGTCATTAGATAAATGAGAACAGTATGAGAAAATTCATCAATAATTGATAAAAAATAATGAGCCATATAAATTAAAGCTAGATGATAAGGCCTCCAAATATGACAATGAAGCAAATCAAACTTAGTTTGTGCTCTACTTTGACTTATAAGAAAATAATTTTGCGCTTGCTTCGTTTGATAACAAACATCACAAACTTTATTTGTCCTTGTATTCAATCTACTACTAATTGAGGGTGAGCCGCAATGCAATTGGTAAGGTTACTTCTTTATAACTAAAAGGTTATGGATTTGAGTCATGAAAACAGCCTCCTTATAAAATACAAAGGAAGGCAGCATATAATTGATGATCTTCTTTCAACCCTTGTAAACTAACTGGCAATGGTGTGACATCCACCACAATGTAGAAGTCTAAGTTTCCATTTCCTATGGTGAGAGCTAGATTTTTTTTTCTATGGTTTGGATAACTAATAAGTTGATAGCAAGAAGAAATTTCACGGCCAAGTTTGTTGCAACGAATGTAAAAAAAAACTCTTTTGTCCTACTGTTTGATGACAGAATGCATCAGATGTGTGTTTAGCTAAACAAGTTATCAACAACTTAGACAAGGCTTGAACTACAAAGCCTACAGCTTTAGACCAATGACTTGTGTCATTCTTTTTGCAACACTATATAATAAATCCTGTTCATTAAGGGCAAAGGTTTTGTGCTTCGTATTTGGATTCTCACAATCCCAATTGTAGTAGGCCTTAAGACCCATAAAAAATCTGTAAGTCTTATCTCTCCAATGTTCATTAATAATTTTTCAATTCACATTACAACTACATTTACACCAAGGAAATTTATGAAGATCATCTTGACTATCAAGTTCATCCCTTGTACCTTTTAACGGCATAAAATATGATTAATAGAGAGTCCAGGCTTCTTCAATGACGTTATGTCGTCTTTAAGTTAGAAAACCTTATTCCATTCGCAGTTAAATATTGTTCTCGAAGTTCTTTCCCTAGTTTTTGGGCATTTTTAGTAGGGTTAATTACAAAAATGAATCTTAAACCTTACTCAATTTTTTAATTATAACCGAACTTAAAAAAAATAATTAAATGCTTAAACTTTCAATTTTTTCAATTCTAACTCGATGTTAGTATCTCTGTTAACATACTATCATGACTTGCCATATAAGCAAGCCTAGCCCTGGCCAAAGGCAGGGCGGGTGCCCGCCTAGGGCCCATCCTTATAAATGATAAAATAGGACTGATTTTTATCCTCATAAAAAATAAAATTAATCAAAATAGGGTTTACTCTTGACCTCGTAAAGAACAATAAAAGGGCCTATTTTTTGCTTATTTTTATTCATTGTGAGGACCTAAAAATAGGCAAAAATAGAAAAAATTACCTTGCCTAGGGCCTGTAAAATATTAGAAATGACCCTGCATATAAGACAAATACTTCTCACACTTATATACGTCAAACTCAATTAAACTAACTAATTAAGTTTTCTTAAGTTGTTTAACTAAACTACGTCATTTTGAAATTTAAAAACCTTAATAAAACTCACTACCAATGGTTCATTAAGGTTTTTCAATTTCAAAATGACGTAGTTTAGTTAAACAAATTAATGAAACTTAATTAGTTAGTTTAATTAAGTCTGAGGTGTATAGTTGTTAATAGGGTGTTTTGTTCACCTGCTGGAATATATAAAGAATGTAATAGTCATTCTTAGTAATAGAATAGATGAAGAATATAAATGAAATGAGTATTACTTTGTTTGATTCATTCATAAGAATTTCTAATGATGATGTATGCTAATGTTTGCTTTGAAAACATAAATTTGGAGTGACATAACTAACAAAAAGTCCAAAATATCTATTATAGTCCCTGCTTACTGCGTTCTTCTTCTTATTATTATTAGTTCTTCTTCTTCATCATCTTCTTGTGCTTCTCTTCTTCTTCTTCTTCTTCTTCTTCTTCTTCTTATTGTTGTTGTTATTGTTATTGTTATTGTTGTTGTTGTTGTTGTTGTTGTTGTTGTTGTTCTTCTTCTTCTTCTTCTTCTTCTTCTTCTTCTTCTTCTTGTTATTGTTATTATTATTATTATTATTATTATTATTATTATTATTATTATTATTATTATTATTATTATTATTATTATTGTTGTTGTTATTATTATTATTCACCACTACCATTTTAGGAATAGCTAAAGATAGGGGAGGGGGTGTCTTTAGATATCATGCAAATTCAAAATAACTAAACCTTAGGATTATCTATTTCGTATATTATTTTCAATCAAACAAAGTAACAACATGTTAACAAGAATAAATGAGGAATGGAATAGCCATTCCTCCCAACCAAATACCCCATAAGATTATCTATTTTATATGGTAAGCCACATTAGCAACATTAACAGAGATACCAACGTCAGGCTAGAATTGAAAAAATTGAAAGTTTGAGCATTTAATTATCACTTTTTAAGTTTAGGCTATAATTGCAAAATTAAGTAAAGTTTGAGATTTTTTTTTCTAATTAACCCTTTTTAGTATACCCAACACCTCTCTTTATTTTTGGATCAATAAAGTTGAGGATCCATGAGACTGCTATCATCAAGTTGCAAATTTTTTATTAAGTCAGAAGCTTCTCATCTTCAGGCTTGGATACATTAACTTCCATATTCGTTCTTCGATTCGAGCCCTCAACTAAGGAACTTCTCCTATGTATCAAACTTTGGTCTGCCCTTAAAAATTTTGATGTTAAAGATGGTGTTTGAGTTATCAAAGAATAAAGAAAGAGAATAGATGATTGATCAATTAGCTTATCCCTTCTTGTCATTATCATCAATTCTAACAAACATTCACCAAAACTTGAACATCACAAGTACACAACCATCGAGAAAACTACAGAGAATTGAGAAGAGAGAGAAATGTTTTATTCAACTTGAGCTAGAAATAATGAAGGGAAAATCTAATATGTTACATTCTCTCTCTAAAAGACTATATACATAGTCATAAAAGAAAATAAGTTAGTTACATGGAGCGTAATAAACACTAAGGCAGGAGATTCTGTTATAAAAAACTTGTCAGCATGGTAGTGGGGTTAGTACCCTCCAATAACCCCTCCCCTGCAAGTAGAGAATGGTTTGGAACAAAAAGTCCTAGGTTGTGTAAAAGAGAACAATGATGGGTAGAGGGGAGCATCTTGATCAGAATATTAACAAGCTGGAGCTAGGTAGGTAGATAAGTGAGCTACAGCAGTCCTCTATGACCTTCTCTCATGTAAAATAACAATCAATTTTTATATGTTTTAACTCTCGTAAAAGACTGGATTTCTAACTATATAAAGAGGATACTGGTTGTCACATCTAAAAGAAATGGGCTTTTGATCATAAACACCCAATTTACTAAGAAGATTGACAAGCCAAGTGACTTCTAATGTAGCTTGAGCCATAGCTCTATATTCTGCTTTTGTTGAAGATTTCCATATAGTGCTTTAATTTTTAAACTTCTAGTTAATTGGAGAATTATCAAGCATCACCAAGTAACAAGTGACAGACCTATATAAAGAGGAATAAATGGCCTAATCAGAATTAAAGAAGGCTTGAAGTTTGAGTTGATCAGTAGCTTAAAGGATTATGCCTTGACAAAAGTTCCTTTTATATATTTGAGAGTATGTAGTAAAGAAAGTAGGTGACAGGTTCTAGGGTTTTGTACAAATTGGCTAAAAGTCTGAAAGGTGAAGGCAAGGTCTAGCTTTATGTTGTTGAGATAATTAAGCTTTCTAATTATGAATCTGCAATGATTTGGATCAGGAAAGGGATCACCATCTTCAACTGTGAGTTTACAATTTAGAGGTAAAGGTGTAGCAATAGGTTTTGTTAGAGGAAAACCACAATTATTAAGTGATTCTTGAGTAAAACTCTTCTGAGTATGAGAAACACCATTTTGGAGATGAGTTACCTTAAGGCTAAGGAAGTAATAAAGTTGTCCAAGGTCTTTAATCCCAAAAATTGTATTGAGCTAAACTTTTAAAGAGTGAATTTCATCAAGATCAGACCCAATCATTAGAATATCATCTGCATAGGTAGCCACTACAGTGATGTGAGAGATAGATTTCTTCAAAAAGAAAGAGTAGTCATTGTTGGATTAAGAATAACCTAGTTGCCTTAGGAAATTTGCAAGCTTAGAGAACCATTGTCGTGAAGCTTGCCTAAGACTATAATGAGATTTTTTTGAAGTTTACAAACTTTATTGTGAGGATTAGGAAACCTTTCAGGCATTTTCATATATACTTCCCTATGTAAATCTCCATGCAAAAAGGAATTGTTCACATCTAGCTGAAATAAACCCATTTCTTGCTTATAATTAAGGTAATAATAGCTCGAATAGTGGACATCTTGACTATTAGAGAAAAAGTCTCAGTGAAATCAACCCTAGCCTTTTGAATTTTGCCTCTTACAACTAGCCTTGCTTTGCATCTTGCCAAGGAGCCACCATATTTAAGCTTAAATTTGAATATCCATTTGCAACTAATGAATTTTTCCCTCAGTAAGATCCACCTCTTGCCAAGTCTGGTTGTGTTTAAGAGCATTAAGTTCACACTGTATAGTTTATACCCAGTTAGGATGAAGTGAAGCCTATTTTTAGGAGGTGGGCTCTATATATGAGGTGAGATGGGTAATATGGTCTTAGAAAGAAGAGGGGAAACTATGAAATTTAACTAAATTGTACCAATTAGGGAAGGTAAAAACAATACTATAAAAACAAATGTAATCCTACAAAGATGAAAGTGGATTATGTGGCCTAGTTGATCTTCTAGGTGTTAAAGGAACTAAGACAGATTTAGGTGAAACGGAAGCAACTAGAACAGATAAAGGAACAAAGGTGTATAAGGATGAGATAAATGTGATATTAAAGTTTGGAAAAGGATTAGGACATGAAGAAGTAGGGTGAGATTCAAACTGGAAGAAAATAGGATGGGGAAGAGTAACAATAGAATCTCTGTAAAGGATATAGTGAAAAATGAAATGATGTTCATAGAAAATGACATCTCTACTAGAATATACTATATGAGAAATAAGATCATAGAATTTATAAGCCTTTTCACTATAAGGGTAGCCATGAAAAATGCAAGGATTAGCTCTAGGTTGAAATTTGGATGTATGGGATTTTTTAGTAGCAATAAAACATAAGTAGCCAAAGTTTTTAAGGTGGGAACAAATGGGTTTTTGGCTATAGAGAAGTTCATATGAGGTTTTGTGGTTTATGATTATAGAAGTCATTCTATCGATAAGATAAGTGGCAACTAACATTCCCCTAAAATTTGATAGGTAATTTAGATTTAAAATATAATTATCTAGCTATCTTATGTAGATGTTTATGTTTTCTTTTAACAATTCCATTTTGTTGAGGAGCATTGATAATTGTGTTTTGCATGATGTTTTGGGGATTAATTTTTTATGCATTCAGTGTTAAATTGAGTGTTGAGTATGCATTTAGGGGTTAATTAGGTTATTTTTCGTGTTTAAGTGTTTTTATGGGTTAGGCTGAATCTTTGAGTTTAATTGGTATATTTTTAAAGTACCTTGATGTGTGTGCTAGTTTTGTAGGAAAATAAGGAAGAATGGTGAAGATTTAAAGATTTCGGGCTAAAGGACATAAGCCATGATCGTGCACATAGGCCATGATCGTGACAGAGAAGGAAGAGAAAGAAGTAGCCCGGCCACGATCATGCAATCTAAGCCATGATCATGACAAAGAGCAGCAAGTCAGTCCACGATCATGCACTTTAAGTCATGCTCATGAAAAAAAGGGTAAAGCATCAGCCATAATCGTGACATGTAGGGACACGATCGTGCCTTACGTTAGGCTGATGCGAAAACTTAATTTTTGGGTTATTTTTTGGACCTTTTTGACTTCAGGTTTGACTTAAGGTTGCTATGGAATAAATAGAACAATACCTAGTAGTCGTCGACAGTGATGAAAGAGCCAAGAAAGTTTTGGAAAAAGTGAGATTCTATCGTCCCCGAGAGAAAACCTGGAGAGAGATCAAGAGATTGAGGAAGGAGACAAAGGAAGAGAGACACGGAGACGAGCTAGAAGTGAAGTACTTCCCAGAACAGATGGTTTCCCGCCATTACAGCTTCCAAGATTCCGTTCCTGAGAGTATCTCCATGTCTTTTAATTTTATTTATGTATAGAATTGAAATAGGTGTTGAGATTGATTGTGTGAATGTTGATTCATGTTTAAACTCACCTTTGGATATTAATTTTTAAGATCATTTAATTGATTATGTTTTCTACAGCTTAATTATGATTTTAATTATATGCTTAATAATTCGACAATAAACTGAGAGTCTGAGCAGGGTAAAAATCATCGATTTGGGCTAACAAAAGTTAGGTAAATCGATAAGTAGAGAATTGGATCATCCCAGTAGAGTTGTATAATGAGAGATCGAGCATAGATTCTTAATAGGTTAATAGACAGTCTAGAACTAATTTACGTTTTAGGTCAATTACGAATCGAGAGATCACAATTTCCATAATTTGAATCGGGGTTTATTAATTTGGGTTAAGAATTATAACTTCAGAAAGAGTAATTCACCCTAGGACTGTCTAGACCTATCACTTCAATGATTGCATAATTCGCTAGGTTTTGCTTAATTTTGAATGAAATCCCCTTTCTCTCCCTTGGTAATTTCTAGGTTAATTTTGGGTTAGTTGTGAGTTTGCTTTTCGTTACTGTTTGGTGCTTCACCACTATGTTGTTGGGCTAAGGCTACTATCCTTTTTCCTTTATCAAACCCTCCTTTCTTGTTATACAATTTAAAGCATTTTTCAATTGGATGTCCAGGCTTCTTATAATAATTGAAAAATAAATTACATTTTCTCTATTTTAACAGAGTTTACTATTATAAATGAGGATTTTTTTTAATTTCTTAAGCTATTAGTTCCAAAGAACCTTTGCTGAGAAAAAAGTAGACAAATCAACAAAAAGAGGTGCAAAGGAATGAATTTCCTTTTGTCTCTCTTCCTGGAAGATCATATTGTAAGCTTCACTAAGAGGTGACAGAAGATTGAGCATCAAAATATTTCCTCTTGTATGAACATAATCACCATTTAATCCCATGAGGAATTACATCAATTGTTGGTTTTACATTAAGCTAGCTATCACAAAGGTCTACTTTGGACTCGAACTCTGACTGCAAGTTGTGCCCACCTTCGTGTGGCAATACTGCTCCGATCTGCTAAAGCAAGATTCAACCTTCTCACGTGAATATTTTCGAACAATTCTGTTAGCACTCGAACACCTCACACGCACATAAGTGTTTAAAGTGATTCTCTTACATATAAAATAACACGTGTAAAATAGAGTAATGAAAGCAACAAGATATATATATATATATATATATATATCTTCTTGCGTTCATTACTCTCTATATATATAGCAGAAGCAACTCTTTCATTAACTCTCCACAAAATGTTAACAAAAGACACAAGTACCTCCTCCATAAAGCATATCCAACGAACTCCCTAGTCAAAGTCGTTATAAGGAACTCCCCACTTAAAGCCCTTATAATGAGAACGCCCCGAAAGCTCTCAACTGTCAAAGCTCTCTCCTTTTGAGTCTCTCTCTACTCTCTCTAAATAGCTCTCACCTCTAATGAGTTATTTATAGGCTCCTCTAGATAACTAATCCTAGTATAACTCTACTAGCTAAGATCACAATCTTATTCTATCTTATCCTTATTAGATTACATCAATCTAACCAATAGATGACATTCCCATCTAATTAGGACTCTATCTAATAGGATTAAGTTACATCACGCTAACAAGATATAAGATCACCCTATCTAGGAATGATTATCCTTATCCATAAACATCTCCTCTATCTTCAGATGATCCTTCCATATAATCTTTATCTCTTAAGGCTAATGTTCATCCATTATGATCTTATACACCACGTCATTATGAGCCACATCATCCACAGTTGCCACGTCACTACTGATGTGTTCACTAAGGCTTATCTACCTATAGGTCCATCAATGCACGTCTGTAGATAAGTTAATCTTCCATAGTCAACCTCTCTCATAGTGCAGTCTCATCGCTCCATGACTAAGTACAATTCACAATCAGAGTTAGTATAAAACCTCACATTTATTTACATACCTTCGACCTGCCTCATTGAAGTTAGGTGCCTTTGCACACCCTCAGATCTTGCATAACTTAGTTTTACCAACCCCGCGCAACCTCACATCTGAATTTCATGTCTCGTCGAAGATTTCTGCCAATGGGTGCCTACGCATGCCCGCGTATCGAATCTCACCTACCTTTGAGATCTTTATCGATGCTTTCTGTATCCATCGCCTATTTCGCAAGTTCCTCGGGTTTTGCTCGCTAACTCATAAAACATCACCTTGTTCCCTTATCAATACACCTTCCTCATGCCAACCTGTGTGCGAAGCATTAGCCAAGGATTGTCAACACTCACACGATCCCCCAGTTTGGACTTAAGGGTCTAACACTAACCATTGCAATGCCAGAAGCACAAGTACATGATGGTATGTTGATTTAAGTCCCATATTCATCCCATAACCTCTTACATTTAGTGAAATATATAGAAACAAAAGGATTGCTCCGAAAAATTATGCAAAGATCCTTTTGTACTTAAAAAATTCTAGTTCCAAAAGAATGATCATGTCTCTATCCCTATTCTTCCTAAATCCATTAAACTGTAAAGCAATTATACTGTATGCTTATCCATATATTGTAAGAGTCATGAGATGACCATGTTAATGTATCTATCCCAGGGAGGAAGAAGAGGAGATCCAGTAACATGTCATTGACATCCTCCAAGCTTATTCTTGGCAGTAAGTGAGACCTCACAAGAATGCTTCCAATGACCATAATTATCCCCTTGAAGAGGATAATCAGAGAGCATAGAGTTTGTCTTATCTGAATGGTTAAGCTATAATTCATGTGAAGAATCTAGGACAAGCACAACAGGAGTGTTAGATAAATGATTTTCAAGTGCCATTGATGAATTTTAGAGAAAAATGTTCTTTGAAAGATTTTAGGAAATATTTAATATGCAACAAATGGAAATGAACAATTTGAAGGAAATGTGATCAAATCAGACAATAAAGATAGAAGAATTTGTATGGAAAAGATCAAATTGAAACAAAAATGAATCGAATTCTTAGGTCAATGAAGCTAGATCGATCGATGAAACAAATCAAAAGATCGAAAGATGAATGAAAATGTTTGTGTTTAATTTTGATGTGCGAATGACTGATTGATGAATCAAAACAAACAACTAAAAAAGAAGAAATTAGTAAGGATGGCAAAAGTAGCCCAGCCTGACCCGACTTGAGTTTGGCTTGAGTTGATCGGGCCTAATAGGAAGGTACAAAATCATATCGTTTTGAAAAAGATGACGCCATCTTTAATTTCTTAAAAAAATCAAGTCGAACCAAACCGATTTGGACCACCCATGCCCTGTCAACCTGAGGGCTGGGCCATAGGCCAATCAGTCCTTAAATAGGGGTTCTAGGCTATTCCTTTCCTAACTTAGGCCAACCCGACCAATTGCGATCCATAGAAATCAGAAAAAATGCCTAGGAGTTCAGTTGAGCATAAGGCTCTAATACCATGCCATTTTCACCAATTTTGATGACCATTACAAAAAATCTCACATCACAAGCACACAAACATGGAGAAAACTATAGAGAATTGGGAAGAGATAAAAAGTGCTTTATTGAACTCGAGCTAGGAATAATGATGGGAAAATATAATATGTTACATTCTCTCCCTAGAAGACTATATATATATAGTTATAAAAGGAAATGAGTTAATTACATTGAGCTTAATAAACACTAAGACGAGAGGTTCTTTTATAACAAACTTACTAGCATGGCAGTGGGCCAGTATCCTTCAACAAATCTTCCATTACTAAGTGATAACGACAAAATAAGTTGAATCAAATAAGATATAGCTTCATTTTGCAAGTTTAAAGGCTAGGTGGAAAAACCCAACTCTACTACCATGACAAGAGTATGAAAGAGCGACTTGTGAGCTAAAAATGAATGTTGTTTTTGGAGGAATAAAAATAGTCCCTTAATGACTTATTTGTTAGTTTGTTGATACGTATACGTTAGTCTATATTTTTATATGTAATTGGCATTTGTTTCTTACATAATTGTTGTTTACTATTGTAGTTTAGGATTAATTTTGCATGATTTCATCTAGTCTGATTTTCATTATTGTTCTTCTATGTTTGATGTTAATTTAGGATAAGAATTGACTATTTTTATGTAGGAATGAAGATGGAGCAACTTGGAGATCGAACTAGAGATCAAAAAGAAAAAAAAAAGAGGAGTCATTATGTGACAAATTCTTATGATCGTGGTAATTGGCATGATTCCCATGATATAAGAAATATAGTACGAGATCTTATGTAGGACTTCATTAAATGTAAGGTTTCTGGACTATAAAAACATAATCAAGCCTCCAAGGTTGAAGAGGACGACACCTCCATGTGGAAAAGAGCTTTCTTGAGTGAATAACACAAGTTTGGAGTCTTGAAGAAGGATTGAAGTCAAAGATTATCATCATGAATGGGAAAATAGCACATCAACATCAAAGATTGCAGATTTTGGCAAAGAAGAGAAGGAGTTCCTTCATTCAATTTTCTGTTAGTTTTACTTCTTGTAATCTTTGTAGAATGGATTATTTGAGTGTTGATGATGTTATGGATACCATGATTGGTTAATTTAGTTTTAGGGATTGTTTTTTAACTATTATTGTTGAACTCTTATTTTATTGAATTAAATGAAAGTGCCTTTGATGTTTCTTGATTTCATTTGTATCTTGCAATAAATTGAGAGAGTGAGTAAGATCATTTGTGTAGCATTGTATAATGAGAGTTGGCAACCTATAGATTTATAATCATCACGTTAATTAATTAGTTAGAAGAGAGATCTCGGCTAAGTCAATTGATCACCATTAGGATAACTTAATACCTAGTGAAATTGGTAGAGCGATTGGATAGGTTGAGAGATCATTCAATTGATCCCATTTAATTTAACTAGGGACAATTAATTACACTTTAAAAGATAGTAGTTAATACATTTGAAAATCTTAGGTGAGATACAATTTCGACCTTTCTACATTTTTTATATTGTTCATTGTTCGTTATTAATCTTTTAATTTTAATTTAATTTTCAAAATTATTTTCATTAAAACAATTTTTGTTTCTTAAACAAGGTTTAATCGAAATTAAGTGGTGTCTGGGCATCATTCCCTATGGAATCATTATCCGCTTTTAAGCTACAAATCACAACCCCTACAATTGCAGTTTTTGAGCATAAAATGAGTAGATTGTTTTCACTTTCAACAAGTTTTGGCGTCGTTGTCAAGGATTGATTGTTTGGCATCGTGTTTAATTTAGATTATGTTAATTTAAGAGTTTTTTATACTTTTCCTTTTGAATTTGTAGGTGCATGAACACAAGGAGTACATAAATATCAAAAGAAGTTATAGAAGACAAATTTCCTGTCATTAAGAGGCACAAAAGATAATTAAGAAGGGTGAAGCATCTAAATTTTTCACAATAAGATATGGATACAGAAGGAGAATAAGGAGGACTAGAAAGAACACTGATATATTTCATGAGACCAGGATTTAGTCCTCAAGGAGTGGTGAGGCCGGTGGTTTAAGTAAACAACTTTGAGATAAAGCTGGCACTCCTCAACATTTTTGCATAATAGTGTACAGTTCTACAGGCTATCCAACAAGGATCCGAACTCCAACATCGTAAATTTTCTAGAGATCTATGACACTTTCTGATTTAACAGAATATTTGACGATGCGGTGAAGCTTAAGTTATTTTCTTTCACGTTGAAAGATCGAGCGAAGGCATGGTACAACTCGCTAAATATGGGATAGAGTACCATATGGAAGCAGGTTAACCAAGCCTTCCTCGCCAAGTATTTTCTGTTGACAATACAATGAGGCTAATCAAGGAGATCACGAATTTCTAGCAGAACGATGGAGAATCTCTCTATGATGCTTAGGATATATTTAAAGAACTACAGAGAAGTTATCCCCATCATAACTTTCTAAGGGAGTTCCTATTTTAGACATTCTATAATGTAGTGAATCCGAGCATGAGAGGACCCATCAATGCAATAGCCAGAGGCTCACTGATGAGGAAGACTGTGGAAGCAAGCCATGATCATTTGGAGGAGTTGGCGAGTAACAGCTAAATGTGGTGAAGCAAGAGGAGCAGACATTGACAAAAGGAGTAAAAAGGTATGATACCCATTAACTCTATTACTACTTTGCAGGCTCAGATCACGGCTCTTAAAAATTAGCTAAACAACATGCAAGGAGCATCTACATCTACAGGGAAGGCACTACAAGTGCAATGTGAGCTATGCGGGCAAAACAACCATGGCTTAGAGGAGTGTTTTCTATTAGGAGCTGGTGGTACCTAACAGATGAGTTACCTGGGCCAACCGTGGCGAGGTAATAATCTTTATTCCATTACTTATAATCAGGGGCAGAAAACCCATTTGAATTTCTCTTTGAGCAATAACAATTCAGTTGGCCAAACAAGAGCATAAGGACTACCAAGATTTCAGCAAGATTGAATCAGAGCAAAGGAAAGCAAAAGGGATAAGATGATGGAGGTCTTGAGGTCCAAACTAGCAACTCAAAAGGATAATTAGAAAAGGATGTATAAAGCCAAGAGGAAAGTCAGAAGAGGATCGAAGTGAAATTCGACTAGATTGTGAAGAATCATGCATCATCCATCCACAATGTAGAGGTGCAGATATGTCAACTAGCTAAAGCTTTATCTTCTCGAAATGTAGGCAGCCTACTGAGACACACTGACGTCAACCCAAAGGAAAGAATCATGGCCATCACTCAAACAGAGAAATAGGAAAGTGAACATGAGGAGAAAGATGGAGACAAAAGAAATGGGCAAGCAGTTCTAGAGGTCCTACTAATGGAGCCAATAAAGGAGCTGATCAGAAAACCTCATCTTGGACTTCCACATCATATTTTTGTTGAATAGAAGTTATTTTCAAATGGAGCAGCGAGGAATTCTAAGGAGGAGGAGCTAAGCAAGATGACAGATATAACAAATAAACTCCAAATAAAGCTCACTCTAAAAGAATCGATGAAGAAAGAGGTTAAAGAGCACATATCAGAAGGAAATCCACACGTAGCACAAAAGAAAGAAGACCTGGAGGACTTCTTAATTCTGTGTAGTATAAATAGAGTTAAGCTAGATCAGGCATTTATAGATTTGAGAGTTGGTATCAACATGATGCTCTACACATTTAGTCAGAAGTTGGGTCTAGAAGAGCTAGAGCCTACTAAGACATTGGTAAAAACATCTGGCAAAACAATGCATTTACTGAAGGAGATCATAAAAAACGTGCAGATATAGATTGATAAATTTATCTCTCCTGTGAACTTCTACATACTAGATATTGGAGAAGATAAGGAAACCTCGATGATTCTTCGGTGACCGTTTCTAGCTACTTGTCATTCAATCATTGATATTGTTGAGGTCGAATTAATATTGAGGGTAAGAAAGGAGTAGTTAACACTCAAGGTATCGAAGAAAAATTATCATTCTACTTTACCCCCAATCGATATCAAAGAACCCGAACCCGAAGGAGGATGGAAAGATATTGAGGACCCTGAGAATGTGTTTAGGAAGAAACAGTCGCGTAGGAGGAGGTGAAGAAAGGAAAACCACAATAAAGGTGGAGTCCATACCAAGGTAACTCATCTACAGAGGTTCAGATCAGTTTCCACACTGCTACTGTACCAATCATTTGAGCCACCATAAGCAAAAAAGAGAGTTGAGCTATCGACGTTAAAAGAAGCACTGCATGGGAGGTAACCCATAGATGTGTATTTCCTTTTGATTGTCATTCTCTATTTAATCATTTGATTTCTTTAGTTATAATCATGTTTGATTGGAGTTGTATTGATGTTTACTTTGAATTTGTTCGAATTTCAATTTGTTTTCTTTTCAAATTTCTTGTTGATGATATTATTTTGATGTGTTTGTAGGTTTTGGGATCATAGAGAATACATACTAAAGTTGGAAGAAAGTTTAAAAATGGAAGAATCACCAATTCCAACGTGATCGTGGGAAACCTCTCCAAAAATTTTCAGGAGAGTAATCCCAAGATTATGGGAATTGTTGGAATTCCCACCATCTAGAGGGAAATCCCCCCCTCTTCTTCATTCACCCACTCTTTAAATTTTTACTCCTCTTTCTAACCCAAAAAAATCCTCCACCTACTATCTAAAACTCTTCATTTTTGCTCTAAATTCTTGATATTTTCTTTATCTTTTTTATTAATCTTACAATCCTTTATTCTTTTCATTCATTAATCATTCAAAAACACAAAGATTTAGGTAAGATTTTACTCTCTCTCTCTCTCTAAAATATGTATTTCATTCTTTTTCTCTCATTTTTTAAGGTTTTCTTCTTACAATGGCATTAAGGAAGATGATGGCTAGGAAGCTGATCAAGGAACTTTGCCTCCAAGTTTCTGGTGAAGGTAAGCCTGACTTAGCGGTAGCTTATCGTGGACCATTTTCGATTTAATTGGAAGAGGAAGGTACGCATTTCCGAGATCTTATGGCTAGAGAATTGATCACTCCGCATTATTTTGATTTTGACTTATTAGAAAACATAGGAGTGAGACAAAAACTTGAGCAGTTAGTTGCAAACATAGGTTGGAATAGGTTTGTTCAGTGTGACATGCCTATTTATCCTATATTGACCATAGAGTTTTCACTACAGTCCAATATAATCCTAAAATGGACATTTTTTGCTTTATGTTATTTGGCATTGTTTATAGATTGGATTGCACAGTTATGCGTGGCCTTTTCGATTTCCTAACTATTGAAGTTTTAGATGATCACGAGGATTTTTAGTTGGATAATTATTGGAAAACTCTGATGGGGGAAGAAAATTTTGACTCTAAGAATGCACAGAATACTTTAATCCATAGTCCGAGTAATAATAACAACTCCAAATTATTACTCAGACTGAAACTTACACAATCTTATTTAAAAAAAATTCCAAATCCTAGATAGGATTTTAGAATACTTTCTAATTTTTTTAATTGACATAGACCCAAGACTTTTAGTGCACATCAATCTAGGCATTGTTTAACATAATTTACTTAGTAAATATAAATATACACATCAATAGACAAAAAAAGATCTATACACTCTAGAGGAATAGTAAAAAAGATTAGGATATTAGATAGTGGGGAAATATATTAAAAAAAAAGGGAGCTGTTGTCGATGACTATAAGGTTGAAAAACCAGGTGGCAGCGACTAAATCTGGAAAACAATGGGGGCATGTGCCAAAGAGTTTATGGCAAAAGCTGATGGCATGGGTCGGTCAACATTGGTTGGGGTGTGGGCTATATCACTAGTAGCTGATATAGCCACTGGCAAAAGAGGCGACTAGTGGCGATAATCAAAACTAGTTGGGGTGATAGTCGCCCAGAAACCAGTGGCGAATTGGCACTAGTGAGAGGCGATAACTCACCCAGAAAAGGAATGTCGAAGATTGACCACAAAAGCATGGAGGGGCCGCCAGGGGTTGCTAATGACGCAAAACCTTCAGAAGGCACCTGCGATTTTGTCTAGAGATGCAAGGAGGAGCTGTTGTCGACGACTATGAGCTTGAAAAACCAGATGGTGGCGACTAAATCTGGAAAAAAATGGGGGCACGTGCCAAAGAGTTTATGGCAGAAGTTGATGGCATGGGCCAGTCAACACTGGTTGGGGTGTGGGCTATATCACCAATAGCTGATATAGCCACTGGTAAAAGAGGCGACTAGTGGCAATAATCAACATGGGTTGGGGTGATGGTCACCCAGAAACCAATGGCGAATCGCCACTGGTGAGGGGCGATAACTCGCCCACAAAAGGAACGTAGAAAATTGACCACAAAAGCGTGGAGGGGTCACCAAGTGTTGCTGACGATGGCAAAACCTTCAGAAGGCACCTGAGATTTTGTCTAGAGACGCCAAGGAGGAGCTGTTGTCGACGACTATGAGGTTGAAAAACTAGGTGGCGGTGGCTAAATTTGGAAAACAATAGGGGCAGGTGCCAAAGAGTTTATGGCAAAAGCTGATGACATGGGCCAGTCAACGTCTCTGGCACATTCACTGCACGAGTCAGATAGTCCCTTTTTTTAATTTAATTTTTATATGTTTTAAGCCATAGTTTTAATTAAATTAGTTTAATTCAAATTACATTAGTTTAAATCTCTAATAAATTTGGAAAAATATTCTCTATTTGTTTGATATTTTTAAAGGGATATTTTATTAGATTGGAATTTAGTTTAATTTTTCAAGACGTTGAAATATTGAATTAAATTAGTTATCAAATCAATTATTAGAATCAAACAAATATTTAAAAGATTTATCTTTCATAATTAAATTATAATAGATAATTTACATAATACGACTATATTAATTAAGATGAGATCTTATTTTTAAATATTAAAGTAATTATTTTTAATATGATTAAGATTAATAATTTGATTAATTCCTAATTTAATTTTAGAAAACTAGTTTGTAATATTAGAATTAATTTTTTCAATTAGATTGAAATTAATTAAATAAACTACTTAAAATTAAGAAAAGTGTTTTCTTAAATAATTAAGAAAGTCATTTCTTAATTAAGTTTATTTTATTGAAATGAATTAAATTTTTTGATTTTATTTATTTAGATATTTTTTCTTTTTTACGAATAATAAGTTTCTTGATCTATTAAAAGATATTTTTTCTTGATTAAATTTGAAAAGTGTTTTCATTTATTAATTAAGAAAATTGATCTTTCTTTAATATTTTTGGAAAAATTATAATATATTAAGGAAAGATTTTCTAATAAACTAAGAAATCAATCTCTATATAAATAGTAGAAATGGATTTCTTAATTAAATAAAAGAGTTTTATTTAATTTGAAAATAATTTCTTTTTAATATTAGACAATTTTTTTTAAGTTAGGAAAAACAATTTCTAATTAGATTAGAAATAGTTTCTAATTGTATTAGAATGTGTTACTTATATAATTTTGAAAAGGGAGTTTTTCTAAATTATAATAAGTAAGAAGCATAATTTACTAAAAATTGTTTCAATTAGATTTTGTTAAAGGAGTCAAGATAATTGGAAATAGTTTCTAATTAGAACGAAGCTTGATTTTTTATGCATATAATATGATTATGAGTGCATAAGTTGTATACTTTAGTTATATATTTGATATTTATATTAGATGCATGTTGAATTTTATATTTTATATGTATGATATTTTACCAAAACAATCTATTTAATGAGGCGAATTAAATTAAGTCACTCATTAAAAATATTAAATATACATTAAGAATAATTGTTGCCTTTCATTGTTATAAGAATAAACTAGAATTCAGTTTATTATTAGACTAGCTAAATAAACTCAAGGTCACTTTAACTCGAATATGTTTAATCTTATGACAATGGGTTCTACTTAACTAAATTTGTGTGATTTTGACGAGCAAACTCGTAATTACATGAATTTAGAGATAGGGTTAGGAATAACATATAACATATGTTTTGGCAATAGTTATCACCCTATGGATATATGAGTCACATGATATGTGATTGATAAAGTTGTTATCTACCTAATTTAAATTTAGTTAGCTTGTTAAGCAAACTCAAGGTCAACTAAATTTGAATGAGATCCTAGCTCACTGGAAAGATTAAAGTGATCTTTTTGAATAGTAGTGATGTTTATTATTTCGATTAAAATAGTGGGAGTAACCAAATACATGATTAAAATTATAATCTTTTTTAATAGTCACGACATATAATCAATTACTTGCTTTTCTTATATTTACATTTTTTAAGTAGAATTTATCTTGTTTAGTATAGATGATACTAAGTTATTGAACCAAATTTTTTGGACATAGGTTATGTTTGAGAAGAGTTCTTATAGTTAGATAAGAAAATTTGTATACCCATTTCACAATTTTGCTGTAATCCTTATTGAGGATTCAGTAATAAAGTTTCAAGGATATGTCAAAATCATATAGATGAAAAAAAGGTGTTAACATTTTGAGTTGACTAATGTATCATAAACTTTGATGACAACATGTAAGATGTGTCAACACCATAATAACAAGATGCCAGAGTGAAGTAGAGCTGAAAGGTGTAGCACCTTGATAAAATTGTTTAGTTAATTCAACCTACTAAAAGCATAATGGTGGACTAAAATTAAAGGAATTTGTTATAGTATGATAATAGTTTTTATAAGAAGAAATAATGCATGACTTTTCTTGCCTATATAAGATATGATAGAGATCGTACATATTTCTAGTTCATGCTTACGAGTACTTGATACTAAATTTAGATCCAATATTGTTATAATGTTCAATGCATGATAAGAAATAAATTGTTAAGGAAAAATAGTTGATCCAAGTTTATTTAAATGGTTTGTATATGTTGGCCAAGATGAAATGATGTTTTATAAATAGTTTACAAATGTCATTAATTGAAATAACAACTAATGACAAAGAAATAATACGATTATATTCAAAATAAAGTAAATTAATTATATGCTCTATCTAATCGAAACATTGTATGATAAAATGATTAAATTATATAGGAAAATCTGTTAAGTCATTAAATTGCACTTATTTTGCATTTAATTATCGTTCATGTGTTGAAATTAGTATCCGAAATTAATGGAATTATCGTATAATTGTTTACAGATGGTTTTCA
>JAOSBO010000003.1:24310560-24320804 GCA_027563915.1 Erythroxylum rotundifolium
AAACAAAGATGCGAATATCTCTAGGGATTAATCCGAATGGAATGTGGTAAGCTTCAAGGATGGTTCCACTTTTAGCGCTTTCTATGGATTTTACCTGGGTCAATTTATGAGGCGAATTTTGGTTGATAGAAGGTTGAGCCTAGAGTTTTTTAGATCCTTTTTCAAGGTATCAAAGGAGTGTTATGCAATAATCCTAATCTACTATCGTAAACTAGCAATCAAGCATAACCCATTAAGTTCTTTGCTAACCTAGTTTTCTCTCATAAATTCAGTTTATGTTTAAATCTGAAATTTATAAGTTCCCTGTTTTGGATTTCCGTTATTAATTTTCACCTATCGGTTCTTCAATTAACAACTAATGCTTAGTAGTGGTTGGCCAAACATAATACCAGCAGAATTAATATCAAAACAAAAAAAATCAAACTTATAAATCCACACTCTTAAATCAACCGAAATTCAATCCACAAACATTAGCTAAAAGCTTGACCCAACCTTGAAGCTTTGAGGAAACTACTCACTCATGTAGGATGAATACCACAGAAATTATGCTCAGCAAACAACATTAGGAGAAATTAAATAATAGAACAGAAATTGAATGAGTTTCGGGTCTCCCTCTAATGTTGCGTCACTGTGCTCTTGTCGTTTTCCCACTGGTGGTGCACCCTTGATGTCCACGCCTCAAGTTCCTCTAGCTGGTCTCTCCTCTTCTGCGTGATTTTCTTCAGGTGTAGCGTTGATTTCTTTTTTTTCACTGTAGCTCTCCTCTTTGGCCAGTGTTTTTATTTTCTGTTTTTCTCCTTTCCAGCTATCCTCTTCTGCTTTGGCATGGCTTGTCTGCTGTTGGTGGGTCTCTCCTCTAGCTGGTGTTTGCGTTCTTCCTATTGGTTTCCTCCCTGCTGTTCACGTCTCCAGCTGGTGCTCCAACTGGTGTGGTGGGGTTGCTGTGCTTTTCCAGCTATCCTCTTTTGCTTTGGCATGGCCCTCCTCATGTGCTACGTCTCCAACTGATGTGCGTCTCTGCAGTGCTCCAACTGGTGGGTCTCTCCTCTAGCTGTAGCGCATGGTGTCTCCTGCAACAGCGTCGTTTTTCACTGTCCCTGGCTGCTGCATTTTCTCCTTTGTTTTGCCTTGGCCTGTTGTGGTTCTTTACAACTAAAATCAAGTGCATTTTTTTACAAATTAAACCTGAACAATTATAAATGCAAATTTAGGTGAACTAAGCAATCTAGTAAGTAAAATATAGGTAGAACCTAATGATTGCATGCAAAAATTAAGGAAAAATGCCACTCATTTCAATGAGAAAATGCCTTCAACACCACTCATAGAATCGAGAAACTTTACAACTTGGAATACATCTGAATCACCCATAGTGAAGGTTGAACAGTGGAAGAAAATATGGAGGAAGTAAGGGTGTTCTGCAGAGAAAAATGATGAAGGAGAGTGTGTAGAATGTGTTCTGCCGCCTTATACCTCCTACTTATCCTGAAATCAGGTTTTTTAATGATATTCGGGTCGGGTCATAATCATGGGTAAGTGGAGCTTCCAAAAATGACTCGTGGTTTCAAGTTGTTATTTCGAAGTTTTCGCCGCAGCGAATTAGTGAGTTAGTCGCGGCTAAAGTTTCCCGAAAGGTCTGAGCTATTGATTAAAAGGTTTCACCGTGGCGAAGTGATGGGTTCGTCGTGGCCAAATTTTTCCGAAAGGATTTGACTGTTGATTCACATGTTTCGCCGTGGCAAAGTGAGGAGTTCGCCGCGGCTAACTTTTCCCTAAGGGTCTTCTTCCTTGATTTTATGGCCTAGCAATTTCTTGGTCTTCACTCTTGGCTCATGTCTTGAGTGTCCTGCAATGAAAAACAATAGTTTGCAATATCAATTGTCCTATAAACCAAGCGAGTGTAATTACTAATTAATTATGACAATTTTACCCTCAAACTATATTAATTCAAAACAAGCACTCTTGAAATAAATTAAGCATAATATCCAACAAAAAGAGCCGAAAAGTACAACAAAAACTATAAAAATACCACTGAATAATATAGAAAACTTGGGTTCAATCAGCGTCGCTTATCCTTCTTCTTTGTAGTCTGTAGTTATCTGTCCATCCAGGTAAGTCGTCCAACTAATATCTACCATATGTGTAGCTTTAATAATACACTAATTAGATGTGATTGAGTTTTGTGTGAATGAAAATTAAGTCTTGTGTTGTTGTTTAGAATATTCTTATAATCATTGATGAGGTTTTCTTTTCTTCTCTAACAGTTTAAGTATTTATGTTTGGGTTATGTTTGAATCATTAATGAGTAGGTATATGATTATATAAGTATTTACTGCATGTAGAATGAGTTTGAGATCTTATGGATGATTTGAGGCATAATAAAGCCCTAAGATGGTAGATAGGCTGGAAATCCATGATGCAGTGCCCATGAGGTTTATTGGTAAAAAATTTCACAAGCCTAAGAGTGACATGAGAACTTGCTTTCTTGATTTACAGGTGTAAACAATGTCACATATCATAGTAATGAAATCAATTATAGGTAATTAATTCAAACATAAATACTTCAACTTCAATGTGATTAATTTAAAGTTAGTATTAACACAAGAAATTCGTAGGCTTAATAGACTTGACAGTTCTTTGTATAATAAACTCCTAGGATGATGTATAAGTTGGAAACCAGTGATGTAGCTCCCATGAGGCTTATCGGTGAACAATTCCATAAGCTTAGGAGTCATAGTGAAAACTTGCTTTCTTGATTCACAGATGTAAACAATGTCATGTACTATAGTATTGAAATCAATTGTATGTGATTAATTTAAACATAACCATTTCAACTTCAACGTGATTAATTCAAAGTTAGTATTAAGACAAGAAATTCATAGGTTTAATGACTTGACAATTCTTTGTATAATAAACCCCTAGAAGGTATATAGGCTGGAAACTTGTGATGTAGCTCCCATGAGGCTTATCGATGAAAATTTCTACAAGCTTAGGAGTCATAATGAGAACTTGCTTTCTTGATTCACAGGTGTAAACAATGCTACATATTATAGTATTGAAATCAATTATAGGTGATTAATTCAAATATAAATACTTCAACTTCAAAGTGATTAGTTCAAAGTTAGTATTAACACAAGAAATTCGTAGTTTTAATAAACATGGCAATTCTTTGCATAATAAACCCCTATGATGGTATATAGGATGGAAACAATGTCACGTACCATAATATTGAAATCAATTATAACAGATTAATTCAAACATAAATACTTAGGGGATGTTGTGTAAAGTTTAAATGTTTGTAAAGTTATGGGACATGAAGGATACTAACTATGAAATCACTTTTTTAAACTAACAGCTTTGTATAAATGAGTAATATTGATAGACCCTGGATGTATAAACGATTAACACCTGATGGTTTCATTAATCCTGAGTTTGATGAGGGAGTTGAAGCTTTTATTCATTATATATGTTCTCAACCTGCATATATGGATGGCCTAAAGATCAGATATCTTTGTTAGCTCAGTTTCTTCCTCGTCTTCTTTCTCCTTCCCCTTCCTTGGCTCTTGTACCTCCTTGCCACTTCTCAAGGTAATGGCACAAACGTCTTCTTTTGGGTTCCTTTCAGGTTGACTCCTTCTTTCTTTTTAGAGCTTTCCAAAAATGGCAAATTTTTTAGAGTCTCTCTCTCTTCTTAGAGTTTTTCTAAAAGTGGCCAATTGGAGGCCCCCTCTCTAGGTCCTCTTCTTTTCTTTTTGTACTATGTTCCATTTAGGGTAAAGCCTAGGATTTTTTGTGTGCCTCAAAAGTCCAAAAAGCCCCTAAAAAACTTAAGTTGGGAAGGTCGTCTGCATCTGTTCGCGTGCGGGCCAAGATCTTGGCCTTTAGTGTACGATCGCGACCAGTTTATCTGCTCTCTGTCACGATCATGGCTGACTCCCCACAATCTTGGCTTTGGGATCAAGCTTCTGTCATGATCTTGGCCTGGTGTTATTTCTTGGGTCTTCTTCAATTCTCCTCTGAATATCTTTGATGGTTTCTCCTCCATAGATGGCTCTCCAAACTTTGTCAAACTTCTTCCTTTTAGCATATATTTATGCTCAATCCTTTAATCTATATGTAAACACAAGACAAACACAATTGAGTATTTAAACACAACAATAGGATTGAAAAGACATTGAAATACATAAGAAAATATAAGATGATTCAATCCTATCACATTGCTATAGTAAGGACAAACCAATTTCCCTGTTGTGATCTATCCAGACAATATAGCATACATAGAGAAATCACTAATAATCTAAATCAAAGATACTCTCAATAAAAAATTATATTTAAGAGACATATAATATGGCTCCACACCAAATTCCCAAAGATGATATAATTCAGATACAAATGGTTGTAAGAATAAATCAAATTTATGTTTTGGATTCGTAGGCCCTAGTACAATCACTGTTAAAAACATATATGCCTAATTATACATTCATGGAGGCAAATTATAAGGAATAATTATGATTGTCCATGATGAATATTGTTGGCCGACAGTTGTCAACAAAATGGGTGTTATTGAAATGTTTCATGCAAGTGCATCTGATGGATGACTCATTATTCCATCTTCCTGTTTATATTCATCATGCCATCTCATGTAAGATGCAGTAATCTCATAGGCATATAGTCTTTGAACTCTCAGAGTTAGCAGGAAATAATACATCAGCTTCTATGGTACTAATTTCTGTCTTATAGATCACCTTTTGGGTTTGAACCTAGATTGACCACAAAATTTGCACTCTTGTAATCTCACATCATCTCCCCAAAATAACATACTTACAAAATTGCAACAACCAATTTTTTCAATTGGAAAATCAAGACCCCTAATAATTTTCTTCATATTATAGAAATTATCAACCATTGTATGATCAGGAGGCAATGATTCATTATACTAAATAACAAATTTTATCCAAACTTTGATTAAAAATATGCTCTTCAAACTTTATGTTCAATATTCAAGCAATTGAAGATAATTGAGTCATGGTCTCATAATTTGGCCATAATTCTTAGTCAGTTGATTTTATAAGTCAAAAAAGTTCTTATTTAAGATTTTCTATATTTACCTAAAAGGTATAACCGACTGCATCATAAACCATTGGAGTGCAAGATTTTCAGTTACACTTGCATTATTTGTTATAAATCTAGGCCCCCTTTAAACCCATCTATATTTATTGACGAGTTTACTTCATCACCCCTTGAGGTGTTACAAATTAATGGCTCCCTATGTCGTGTCCACTCAAAATAATTTAGAACAAACCCTTTTCTTAACAAGTAGAGATTCACTTCATCAATAGGAAGAAAAAGAATATGTTTGCACTTTTAACCTAGACATGTGATCTTTGAACCATCTATACATGTAGGTTGAGAACATACATAGTAATAAAAGCTTCAACTCCCTAAAAAAGCTCAGGATTAATGAAAGTATCGGGTGTTAATTGTCTATACATCCAAGATTTATCAACATTACTTATTTATGCAAAATAGTTATTTAAAAAAATGATTTCATAGTTAGTATCCTACATTTCCTCTAAGTTTACATAATATTTAATCTTTACTTTACAAAATATCCCCTAAGTTTTTACAAGTCTCTGACCATTGTCCCTTCAAATTGAAACCAACATATCTTACCCTATGAGTTCATAATTAGAAAACTCAACACATGTGAGTATCAGTTAAATAAAACAATATACCAACCAATCTCTTGTAAGAAGTGACATTAAGAAGTAAAAAAAAGGCACCTACATATGTTAAATACAACATTACATCAATCAATCATATTGAAGTTTAAGTTCTAAAGTTTGATTTTAAATGAGCACTATGGTATATGGCATTGTTACACCATATGAATCGAGAAAGCAAGTTCTCATGGTGACTCTTAAGCTCGTGAAATTTTTCATCGATGAGTCTCATAGGAGTTGTATTGCGGGTTTCTAACCTATATTGGTCCTAGGCGTTTATTATACAAAGAATTGTTATGTAACTTGTATGTGAATTTGTTATGTTAATACTAAGTTTGACTTCATCACAACGAAGTTCAAGTCTTCATAGTTGAATTAATCACCTACAAGTTCATTTCCAAAGTTTAATTTTAAATAAGCAATGCGGTACATGGCATTATTTACACATGTGAATTAAGAAAGCAAGTTCTCGCTGTGACTCTTAGGCTCGTGGAATTTTTCACTGATAAGCCTTATGAAAGTTACTTGACGGGTTTTTAGCCTATATACCATCTAGGAGTTTATTATGTAAAGAATTGTCACATCAATTACGTGAATTTCTTATCTTAATACTAACTTTGAATTCATCACATTGAAGTTCAAGTCTTTATGTTTGAATTAATCACCTATAAGTTTATTTCCAAATTTTGATTTTAAATAAGCACTATGATACGTGGCATTGTTTACAACTGTGAATTGAGAAAGCAAATTCTTGTTGTGACTTAGGTTCGTGGAATTTTGCACCGATAAGTCTCATGGGAGCTACATCACGGTTTCCAATCTATATATCATCTTAGGGGTTTATTATGCAAAAAATTGTCATGCCAATTACGTGAATTTTTTAAGTTAATACTAAGTTTGAATTAATCACATTTAAGTTCAAGTCTTCATGTTTGAATTAATCACCTACAAGTTTATTTCCAAAGTTTGATTGTAAATAAGTACTATGGTAAGTGACATTGTTTACAATTGTGAATTAAGAAAGCAAGTTCTTGGTGTGACTCCTGGGCTCGTGGAGTTTTTCACCGATAAGTCTCATGGGAGCTACATCATGGATTTCCAACTTACATATCGTCCTAGGGGTTTATTATGTCAAGAATTGTCATGTTAATTACGTGAATTTCTTATGTTAATACTAAATTTGTATTAATCACATTGAAGTTTAAGTCTTTATGTTTAAATTAATCACCTACAAGTTCATTTCCAAAGTTTGATTTTAAACAAACACTATGGTATATGGCATCGTTTACACCTGCGAATCGAGAAAGCAAGTTCTCGCTGTGACTTCTAAGCTCGTGGAATTTTTCACCGATAAGCCTCATAGGAGCTACATCACGGGTTTTCAGCTTATATATTGTCCTAGGGGTTTATTATGCATTGGATCATCCATAAGAGATCAAACTAATTCCATATATAATAAATACTTATGTAATTCATACATCTACTCATCAGTGATTCAAACAAAATCTAAACATAACCTTAGACTATTAAAGAAGAACATAAAAACTCATTAATGATTATAAGAATATTCTAAACAACAACAAAAAATCAAGACCTCCTTTGCATTCACACAAAACCTAAACTTAAATACTCGGACTATTAAAGTAAAACATATGGTAGACATTAGTTGGATGACTTACCTGAATGGATAGACAATCATATACTACAAAGAAAAAGGATGAGTTTGGAAGATTAGCGACACTCTTCAACACAAAATAGGGCCCGTGAAAAAGAAAATTTTGTATTTGATATAATACACTTGTTCAATAGTTTTGTATTTATATCTATTGAATACAACGTCCTTATTAAGAATAAGAGGAGACCTTTGTTTTTGATAGAGCTAAAAATTTATATGAAAATGTGATTTTTGATTTTCATGGATTTTTAGATTACATTATTAAGAAAAAGTGAGGAACGTAAGAAGGATAAAAACCTTCAAAATATAAAAATGAAACTAGGGAAGATGAATAGTAAAGGGAGGAAAATAAACAGGGACTAGAAGCTTCCTTGACTTTTTCTTTATGCTCCATTACGATGGTGTTGATGATTGACATTTAGAATTTATTTTTACCTTATAATCAAACACAACTAAAGAAAGCACAACGTAAGAAAAACAACAACTACTAAAGTATCTAATAATATAAAAGCAAGTTTTAGAAAAATAAGTCAATGTAGTTTTGGTAGTTTATGATAAGAAAATAACAATGCAAGGCCCTATAGGTAGGTATTGAAAACTACATGGAGATTGTAAGATACGTACTTCTAGCACTTATGAGTTAATTAATATTATCATAGTTAAGTTGTAACTAGAATGTTGTAGCTTCAATTAGATATGGCCTTTTCAAGGCTTGTATTGTATTTTCACTTGTTTTACTTTTGGAAATATTCGGCAAATTCTTTAATTTAAAAAAAGTAAATAAAATGATAAAATGAGTACATAAAAACATCAAAATTCTAGCTATAAGTATATCACTAAGCAAAATCATCAACAAATTAAAAGTAGAATTGCAACTCTTTTTATTAGCAAAGTTGGCATCTGTAGGTATTATAGGCAAGTAATTAGGTGTAAGATATGGTGGCATTTTGGAAATCTTCTTATCAATAAGATAATGAGAAACTTGCTCCTCCAATTGGTTCAGATGATTTGTAATGATATCAAAGCATTTTTTAGTTTCCTTAATATCACATCGATCTTAATTTGTACGTCGATCTTGTACTATATAAGTTTGATTAGTTTTTGGTGTGTGGGAGAGTCTATAGTCTCAACTAGGTATCATATGCTCCAAGTTAAAATATATTTATCACTGACTTTTCTTGCCATGTCCACTTTTATCACCTTAAAGACTATGTTAAATGTAAAAGAACCAAATGTCAAATTTGCGAGGTTATCATATACAATCAAACTTCTATGATAACTCGGTTAGCAGATGTCCTAGAAAATAGCTTATATTAATTGTTTTTCCATATTCTTTAAGTATGTTGTAAAGAAAAATATAAGGTTTCATGATGCTTCCACCATATGCTTTAGATATAATAATAGATCACAAGTTATATGCATGTCATGTCATTCTTTTTCCTTATAATGGAATATGTGATGACATCATACAATTAACAAATAACAACAAATATGATTTCCTTATTTATGGACCTGGTGGGAGAATATATGGATTTATCCTATAATATATTCCTATTATATTTTAGTATTTACCTCAGGGAGATCATTTGATCATAGTTTATCCTTAGATGAGACAACTTTGGTTTGGTATAAGGATCAAAACCCATAATTCACTATAAACTCATTAAATGACATGTTCTAGCTTTTGTTTCATAGCAAAAACCTAGCGGCATCTTTATCATTCAAGCCTAAATTTTGATGGACTTAGTTAATAAAACTTTTGATTAGTTAATTAAACTTTTAAAGCTATTTTATTATAGCACAACTCTTCCATTCTAAAGAATTTAGTCCATCCTACATAATTAATATATCAATGCATCTCCTCTACTATGCCTATTTTTCTAAAGCATTTAAATCAACGATCTTGCCATCTCCAAAAACCGGGTAAGTGCTCTAACCTTCACAGTGGGGAGATAGAAAAATGAAGTAGGAAGGGGAAATGTTTTTATGGATATACATTTCTTATCATAAAACTAGTTTTGATTAAAAATAAACCTAACAAAAACACTTTCATACTTTATTTTACGTTTCATATCTTCTCCATTTGCTTAACCATCGTAATGAAATGACATGTATTTTAAAGAAAAATGAATGGCGAACATTTAAATGGAAAACATTGAAAATTTAATATAAAATGGTGGGTATTTGAAAATAGATGGGATAAGAAAGCTAGAACACTAGAGATCACTAATATTAAACACTAAGAGGGGCAAAGGTGGACGTTAGTTTCTATCATACTAAAGAGAAAAGAAATTTCACTAGATATTTTGTATAAAAATAGATGAAAAAATAACTCATCAAAATACCATAGATGTATAAAAACGTGTATCACCTTTACTTTAATATGTAAATACCACAATTAAGTACGAACAATACCATAACTTCATCCAAACAAAAAAACCCTTTAACAATTGTTTTTAAATAATACAAAATAATAGCTATTATCCCAACTTTTTAAGTAATATTTAAAGTTGTCAATTATTTTAACCATGGATCAACTTCTTTGACGAATGTTTAACCAAGTCTCGCCAATATCCTTAAGAGACATTTATCATTTTTAGAACAACAAGATATGATATCTCTAAGAGACATTTTATCGAACAATTCATAAGAAATCTGAATTCATCTCTACCTAAGAACAAAACCATTATATTTTTCTATTGTTCACCAATAAAATCACGTTCAAACAAATAATGAACCAACCACAGTTCAAAAAACGTAGAATACTCATAGAAAAATGAACCAACTGACGTTCATATAACCATTTAACAACAAACATTCTCATAGGAAAAATAATCCTGAGAACTACT